>WYDF02011393.1:0-13632 GCA_009867245.2 Adranes taylori
TTCTCTCTGAGGATAGAATTGTATTTTAAATATTTATATAGTTTTTCTCCCGCATAAATAACGTTATGTTTATTTAAGTTAGTTTCTTCTTTAAGGCTAGAGTCGCATTGTAAACATTTGTATGGTTATCCTCCCGTATGGGTAAGGTTATGTCTATTTAAAGCACTTTTTGCACTAAAACTAGAATCAGATGGTGAACATTTATATGGTTTTTCTCCGGTATCAACGGGGTTATGTCTGGTTAATATACTTTATACTCTGGGAGTGAAGTCGCATTGTGAACATTTGCGTAGTTTTTTGCCGGTATGAACAAGCTTGCGTCAATTTACGTTTTTGCATGAAAGACGACTCACATTCTACACATTTATATTGGTATGAACATATAATTATATCTGTGCGAGTGTGGTGGGGGCGTCGGCGCAAAAAAGGCTGGGAAACACTGAATTAGACATTTTGAAATTAATATATCTGATTTCCCAAAAAGTAGCTGTTAGCAAGCCCAAAGGCGATGAATCTTGTCTGAATCCATACACTTGATTTTTTCACTATCATACAAGCAAACAATAGTATTTGAAGTAAAAATTTTAATAAGTTTGTTAGATTTGTTAGTCAACATCACTTAACTTGAATGCTATGTCGTTGTCGCACACTTTATTTCATGTTGTGTGCAATATTATTATTTGCGAATTAGCATTTAAATTTAATCAGTATATTACTACGGTAATGCTACACAACATGTCATTAGCTGCACGATAGAAATTATGTTATTCAATTTACGTAGCTCTGCTTGCATCTACCATATAATGCAAGGTAAATACGTAATTTTAGTTAAAACATAAAATAAAACTCTAGCTTTTAAATGAATTTCATAAGAATAATAGCAATAATTAGGAGTGTACCTAATAAGTCACTTACCCATTAATTGTCCAATCCCCATATTTCTCTGCGACTAGGGCAGTTCCGTTGTTCGCTTTGCTGCGACTTGCGGCCGCTCTTGAGTCCCTTTTGGAAAAATTCTAACAGGACAGCTTGGCGTGCTTTGCGTACTCCTATGCATTGATCTAACATTGATCCAACTAATCTAACTTAAATTGACTAATTTAACATTAAACAGAGCTATCTTTGGAGACTGCAAATACACTAATCTTATAGCCCCCTAAACCAATACGATGCCTATTCAGCTATTGTATGCACAACTGCTCGAATATTGGATCATTGCAGCGACCAAGTACCTATCCAGCCCATAGGCTATCCAGCAATATGCACAAATTAGAAGTGTGTCAATGACGCTATTTGCAGAACTCCTCAGCAGACGCGATGTCGAATGAAACTAAATACCCTCGCATTAACGGTCTGGAAGAAGATGATGATAATTAACAATTGGATTTTCAGCACCAACCAACCGAAAGTCGTGCCAATCGCCTGCAGCGGAGAGAGAAAACAAGTAATAATTCATGTAGAGATTCAGTTAAGCAACACTTCTCTTCATCAAGCACAACGCGGTTAGGAAGATAGGTAAAGATCTGCAGTTCATCAAACCTAGGGAAGAACTGAACCAAATTGTTCAAGAAGCATTTTTTGTATTATTATATTTATATTTATTGTAATATATTATTTTGAGATATCTTAAGATTTAGGGCGTACATTTATATAGATAGTTTGCATAATTATTTAAAAATTCCTGCAAATAAAAGATTGTACTCTTTCCACACAAATAAAATAATACCTAACGCTAACAAAACTATGATAGACATGTTAATTGCTTCATATTAAATTATTTGTGTATATGTATTATTATCAAAACAATATCACATTGCGTAGCACTACATTTAATTTGATTGAATAGTTTCATTTATTACCGTCCGCGATTTCTAGAGTTAAATAATCCAGAATTGCCAACTACTTGAAGCAATCAGTACAGCAACTTAAATTTTTGCCATAATCGAGGCAAGCAAGAAGTTATAACAATATGTTCACTCTTGTTAGTGGTCCTTCTAGCAAAAACAATTGAATTAAAATTTAATCATAGAATTTAGAATTTTGATAAAAAGAATTAAATCCTAAATAAAATATTTAAATCCCAAATGAATTATTAAATTTTTGTAAGGCCTATAGAACCTTACACATTGAAAGTTTTTACAAATAAAACCTAATCGACAAGTAAAAACAAAATTAAATTAAACTTAAATAAACAAATTTTATTCAGTAAATATTAAACTCAGCTTTCAGGTACTGTAAAATGTACGAAAGCATAGTTCAACACCCTTCAAGTACCGACAGGTATGAAGGCATAAACAAAATAAACAATCAAAGACTTCCCCTTGAAGAGCGAAAAACAAGATTTAGGACATTGTTTAGTATTCACGAATATAAAAAGAATTCAGGGCAATTAAGAAGAGGGGTAAAAACAACACCCAATAATGAATTACGATAAAGATTAGATGATGGCAGCTCAGCGAGAGGTAGGAGCAAAATTGGTGGTTTTATTACTAAACATGAAAAAGATTCGGTGAACTGCAAGAAAGGAGCATACACCATAAAACTAAAGTGGAATAGGCACATTGGAGTTCAGCGATTGACCAAGAACAAGCTACTTCGAGATCACTGAGTATTTGGAGGTACTGGTAACAAGTCAGTTTGGAATGGAAAAAGCGCTTAAAAGGTCGAGAGAAAAATACAAATTTTGGGAGAAGAATTAGAGAATATAGGAAAGAAACTAGAATCGCCTTGAGGACAAAGCTATCTGAAAATTCACTAGTGGAACATAGAAGCAATGTACAATCAGTACAGATTAGCTGAAAAAGAGGCAAAAGAAGTGGATATATTACTAGATAGTTGGGAAGTGAATAACGAAATGAAAACCGAAATTCATCAAATGCAAGAAGAAATAGAAGAAAGAGCCGAGCAAATGCTCTTTGCGTTAGATCAGAAATTGAAGGAGACAATAACAGCACCGTATCCGACAGGACGCAAGTTACGCCTCTTTGAAAAAGAAAGGTAATGCCGCAACCCGACGGCATCACAGATAATCAAGAAAGAAGTCTATACAGATGAGGTCTCATTCGCGGTCAAAACTCAAGAGGAACCAACAATATTGCAAGAAGAACTGGTAATAGAATTTACAGAAAACGAAGTAAAGGGCAACCAGGGGGCAGAAGAAATTGCCAAAGTGGACTTCTACACAGATAATGTCTTATACGAGACCGAAACTCAAGAGGAAGCTATAATGTTAC
This sequence comes from Adranes taylori, assembly GCA_009867245.2. Taxonomy (NCBI): domain Eukaryota; kingdom Metazoa; phylum Arthropoda; class Insecta; order Coleoptera; family Staphylinidae; genus Adranes; species Adranes taylori. The sequence goes on from WYDF02011393.1 coordinate 3,234, forward strand.
AAGAGGGACTGGGAATATAATTACCAGAAAAAGAAGAAAAGGATAAATGGAGGCAGAAGAAAATGTTAAAGAGAACTTCTACACAAATGATGTTTGAACCGTTGTCGAAACTCTAGGGGAAGCAAGAATTTTGCAAAGAGAAAGAATTAATCTCCACATGAAAGAAGAACATGTTTAGCGAATTTCAGAGGAACAAAGGGACCCATTGACGAAGTTAATATCACATGGAGAACGTAAAAAAATCAGCTCTTATGGAAACCGAAAGAAGACACAGTCAAAATTGCTGATATAGCAAACCAAGTTACAAGCCGAAAGAAAAGTTCTCAAATAGGGTTAACTTAGGTACTCAAAATTGGTGCTCCGGAAATTATGGAAATGGAGAAAATCATGTGCAATAAGGTGAACATTAGTATTGCCAAGAGAGGACTAAACCAGGCAAAAAATATAAAGCCGCAGAATAAGAAATTTACGCGTTGGAGTTTCAGGGGAGGGGGGGGGGGGGGTTTCCGCTGGCAGCACTACACTTCGGTGGATAAATATTTTTGCAAATTTTAAAATTAGAAAAATATTTTATAATTGATTTGGGCTTTCGAGGGCGGACGTCAAGTCGCCAAAGCAACACTTTCAAGGAAATGGAGGAGCCATACCGCTGTCTGGTGAAAAGGTCGCCACAATAACATGACATGTTGTGATTCAAGACCGCGATATCCGCAAACAGGAAGCATAACCAAAGCAGCTGGTCATGTTTCATGGCAGAAGGTTTAAATAAATTAAAATAACTTCATATTGAATTTTGTACGTTTCAGTATTGGAGTTCATATTTCAATGAATTAAAACAAAGTTTTCCAAAAACTCCATGTATTTATACGTTTATAACCAAAGCCTCCATCAGCTGGAGCCTCATTGAAAATAACTGCAGCGTCAGTTCCACGATAATAATAAAATTAAGTGCTAAAAAATAATAGAGAAAGTAAACAATACGGTTTTAGTCCCATAAGGAACACTAAATTAAATTAATAGTTTTTCCTAAAAAAGTTTAACCTTCAATATCAAAAGGTAGGAAGGATTAAAGCAAATAAAGAACTAAGTACAATAACCAGCTTTAGGCCATAAGGAACGGGAAGTTAAAAATAATTTAATATTTTTCAGAATAAATAAAATAAACAAAACTAATAAGAACTAACCGCGAGTCAGTACAAAATTTGAATAAAATGACGGATGCAGCAAGAAGCCAAGAGGTTAGGAATATGATCCGAGAAGCTAGAAATGAATGGAGGAAAGAAGAGGTAGCGACCGTTGCCAAGAAATTCTATATATTGGCAGACGAACTGATTCGTTATATAGCTGCCAGTCTAGCTATAGAAATATGGGGCAAATAGGTCGGCATAGTGAATTAAAAACTCGCATTTGAAAGTGAGAGAACGATGAGAGATCATGGTCATAGACATGGTGGCAGGGGTGGAAGAGGAGAAGATTCTGGGGGAGCAAGTCCAACAAATACTACAGGAAACGTCGGTAAAAACTCCTTTTTTATAACATTTTTTATAGCTAATTTTTGTTTGAGGTGAAAGATCTGTTGTTTTTAATTTTACGTTTGTCTTCCAATTTGTTTTCTGTGAAACCGTTTTTAATAATTTTCTTACGCTATTCATTGAAACTTTTGCAGCATTAACTATCTGCTTATCTACTAATAAAACATTTTCTAATAGGTCATAATTCACTTTCTCTTTATTAACATAATCGTATAAAAGAATAAATGTTAATTTTGTGTTTATTTGGTGTTATAGTGATTGGTAAAAAGAATTTCAATTTTAAAATAATGGAGTCAAATGTCAAACACACATTTCAAGAACTTTACCTAGTTTCATTTTAAAGTAAACTACCCAACTCCCTCTAGTATTCATGTAGTCAACTAATTGAATTCAATGTGACAGCTCATGCGATCGTCAGTATAGTCTATATGACATATATGTATATACACACATTTCCCATTGGGTAGTAGTTTTAGAGATTTACATACATATGTCAAGATCATTCAGCTTGTACAAGTCTTTCGTGCATTTGTATAGTTACTTTGAAAAAGTCAATTTTCTACTACCCCAGATACGTCTTTATTAATAATGTCAATTGTTATAGGATAAACTATATTAATTTTTAAGTACATTGTCACATTTAAATATATGGGGGATGATTTTGGCTTCCTACGTGACTGGCAAGAGAGAATCCTTTTAATGGGGTACAAAGTGATTCTCACCTACACTACGGGACCTTCGCGTAGAATAACTACAACATTCTATTCACAATAGTTACAAATATAGGTCCCTGACTCCTTCATTATTTTATAAGATGGCACTTTAGTTTAGCTACTTCTAGTAAAGTTATTAATTGAGTAATTGATGCGGAACAGTATAATCTAAATATCCCACTTAGCCCACCCAATTTAGAATAAAACACTAGGCTGGACCATCGCTAAGTTGGACGTGCCGTTTAGATTTAATTGTGCCTTTCGTGGCTTAGTAATTACTGGTAACGTCAATCTTTAACGATAGTCATAAAGCTTAATAATTCAGACAGAAGAAATGAGACCGTTATTAAACTTAATGAAATTGTATTGGTCGTTAAAAATATTTACATGCAATCCAGTGCCATGCTCATTCATTGCCATACGTAAAATAAAGTAATCAAAGCTTCGCAATTAATAAAATAAATCAACACTTGAATAAAAGTGACTTTATGATTTGTTCTGTTACATTAAAGAAATGTTAAACTAGGTACTTACAGATTTTGACGCTGTACACAAACTATTTATTTATTATTTTAGAGCAACACACCATTATCTTAATTATTTATTTGTACTTCTTTTGACTTCTCCTTGTTCAACAAACTTGTTACTAATTACACTCAATTTACTGTAATCATCAAAATTACACTCAAGTTAATTTATCTGAATTAATCCCAAAAATATTAATGCTAAGTACCGTGCTACATTAGACGAATGCACAATAAAATACTTAGTCATTTTATAATCACACTTTAATTAGACACACTTTATTTTTTTAATTATTATTCTAAAATTATTTTATTTGTTACTATATTACTATCCCTCTACTGGAACTGGGCATCGTTTTTATACATACTGATTTCCTTCCACATACCGATATGCATATTTTTCGACATGATTAATTTGTACATAATTCACACATTCTAGAATCTTCACTATTCCTCTCTTCTGGTAAAATACATATATAGTCAATATATTCCACTTAAGTGTCTATGCTGCTTCAGGTTGATTACCTTTTATCATAATTGACGTCAATCAAATCAGATGTGCTTCTTTCATTTCATCCGATAATTTGAACGCTAAACACCTAGGAAAACAATTTAGTTCTGTCGCAACTTAATCTATTTCTATACTGTAATTCTAAACTAATTAAGATGCTTTCAAAATGTATTCACGCTAAATTTTACTTCATAAATAGAAGCTTCAATGATTCTTTAAATGTTAGTTACAACTTGTCGGGCTTTTCACTATCATACAACATGTTTACTGTTAACAACTCTTCACAGAGTCTATGCGTCCTGAATTTCTTGTAAGTATTTCATGTTCCATATTTCTAATCTCAAACTTAACAGGAACGTGGACAAATCTCCACGTTACAATATTATTAGTTATTAATTTTAAACCCATGGTCAATGGTTGATTTAGCAAAATTAGTTCATCGAGCTTAAAGTGGCCATAAAGAATTTTTGAGATATAACCTTCCAAGAGGCATTTTAAATATTCGCATATTTAATTCTGGTGACTACACATGAGATTATGCAGACTATATACAAGGAACCATTAAAGTTTGGACTTCGGTATCATTTTAGGCGGAATCCATAGTACATAATGTACATAAAACTAGAATGTGACATAAAATTAGAATGTGTTACAAAGACATTTTATTTTTCAAAAATGTTTCAGTATATTCAAACAATAAAACCGTTGGGATACATATTTCTTAATACTTTACAAATTGTATTGTTACGTACCCAAAATGTAAAAGGTTGAATTAAAGAAAATCGGAATATAAGCAGGTCACCTTAGTTTATAAGTTATATTCTAACAAATTCGAATTGCAGTAAAAATCTGTTACATTTGAGATATGGCACGTACTCGACGCCTCGCACATTCTCGCGTCGCACATTTTAGGAGTCGCGACACGATTCAGCGGTTATAGTTACTTAACTTTGCTAGAGAAAAAAATTAAAGGGAATTAAATTAAAGAACATCATGTATTTTATTCAAAAACATAATCAATAATTAAACCAAAGGGTTTGACATTTCTCTCGATCAGGTTTAGCAAAAAGTTATAACCTAATATTGTTACGTTCATTTTTATACGTAATGGTTAGCTGGAAGAGTTACGCTGCGAAAGAATCACAGAATCACCTGTTGAACCAACATAAAAGAGTCCGGGATAATAGTGCTTTCAAAAATTAAATCACTCGCTTGGCAATGAGAATTTTCTACATTAATTATAATTTATTAATTATAGAGCAATAATAATTTACAAATAATGAAAGAATAAACCACACGATTCTCTATTAGGGCTTGGGTCAGTATGTCGTATATTAATTCAGCTGTTTCTTGCGATCAAGAGAACACTACTTATTGAGCATGCGCCAACTCAACTCACTGGAAAGCGTTTGCGCTTAGAAATATTTCCTCCAGACAGATAGACCGAAATTGTGTTTGCCCCATGGTTTGCACAGATAAATCTAAATTCTTTATGACTAACGAATAATTTTAATTAGACACAATTAATAAGAACATGGTTCCCTTTTAAAGTGATTTATAAGTTGATTATGCAAGAAATGATTCTTGATACTTGAATATCTTTAGAAGCTAAGCGATTAGATCGAAATTAAGATGTAGGACAATGTATTCCGTTAGAATATTATAAACCAAAATTAGTAATCCAAAAATTGCACTTAATCCATTTCTGTAGTCTATGTACATTCATACTACATGTAAGTAAGTTTCACGGAGCAACTAACTGTATGACTCTGACTCGAAAACTTCCTTTGAGAATATCAAACTTACCTATGTTACTACCCAATATAGAGTACACGTATAGATACTCATATATGTCGCGTTATAAAGACATACTCATGTATATTCTGTTGAATAAAGTTTGAACGCGTGCTAGTTCAAAAGCTATATCATAAAATATGAAATATTTAACGATGTGAAATTATTTATCTGACTTGCAAATTTAAATAGAACCTATTGCTTGCCTTAAATGCTAGTCAGGGTATACATATTTTATAAGCAGATATTACGACTATTAAAATGTTTAAACTGTATCTATACTCTTTTTCATGAAGCATTAGTGTAACTATGTGGCATCTAAATATACGCATATAAGATCTACAATTTATGAATTTAATTATTTTTTGGCAAGAGCTGTTCATTAGTTTAATACCCAATAAGTGTCTGACCTTTGGTTCATCTGAGTAATAACCCCCACGTTGATACCGCTTAAAATTTGGTGGGAACAATTTGGTAAGCATTGAATTCGAAGCATGCAATTCGAAGCATTGTAAGAGTTAAAACATGATGCATTCTTTACACGGCACAATCAACATTTCATGGTTCATATATTTGATTAGAGGTTTCAGTGAACTTATTTTGGGCAGCTCCTTTTTTAATTTAAAATTTTGCAATTTAAAATATAGTGTCTATATCAAAACTACAAATATATTAATAATGAAAAATTAGTTCTGAGATGCCACTAATTTAAATATTTTCATGAGAGACCAACTAACTATACATCAAAAATACATGCATACACATAAATTCGACTATTTCTATGTGTATCCACGCATTTTCCATACACAGTCCGGTTAAGGGTAGTTTGTACTTCGACCCTTAGTAATTTCAGATTTCCGTTTCGAAAGTTCGCCGCTGAGTAAGAGACAAACTGCGCCGTCCGAAATAACCCAGAACGAAACCTACGTGAGTAATAAAACAAGAAGATTGTAAATTTTATGGGGGTTACTCATTTAGTAACCAATTACTTTAATAAATAAATAAATACTCAACACCAATAACTCATTTAGTAACCAAAGACTTAAATAGTTTAGTTGGGTAAAATGTACGCAATTATATGTTGTTTCAGGAACATATGTTATCGGAAGAAAAGAAAAAGATTATTTCCGATCAAAAACAGGAAATGCTCACAACAGAAATAATTAACCCTTTGAGCGGCAGAACTTTCCTTGTGCCGGACATTTTTCTCGTTGCCGTCGAGAGCGTCTAATTTGCAAGATGGCGGCGGAAATTCTAGAAATCCGCATGTCCGTAATGTAATTAACCTACATCGTTTCTTACCGGTACTCTATTTGCGCGGGAAGATGGTGCTTGTTGTAAAACATAATAAAGAAACGTGTGATCTCCCAAAAGTGAAGATAAACAAGTGAAGCGAGATTAAAAGAAATATTAATGTACTGAAGAGTTGAATAGCTGGTATGATCAAGTTACGTAATGTAGGTCATTTCTTATAATGTGAAAGGACAATAGTCAAGGTAGCGCGACGCGTGAAGTAAAGTAAATCTGGATAATCAAGAGAGAAATAATTGATTGTATGAAATTATTCGCCTAAAGACCGCAGAAAAAAATTGGGGCATTTTATATCACGAAATTGAACAGCTAGGAAATGCAACTGTGCGACAGTATAATAATAATATTGCAAGTCCAATTATCATGATCTCCAAAAAATATAGATCACCTAGATTCTGTGTAGACTACAGACAATTGAACGCTGTCACCGTTAGGGAACCGACAATCCTGCCCGTAATTTCAAAAACTCTCCGTAATTTCAGAAACTTTCTCGATGGTAGTTCAGCACTTGGTTTTATCTTGCCCAAAAATGAGTCTAGTAGTGTCACAACCATTGACGGTATATAGAACAAGAACAATACCTGATAGTATATCATATTTGCAGAACAAACCAGAGTACAGGATTCATCTCTTTCACGCTTGTGGAGATTTAAGTGCAATCGAGATCATCTCCAAAATCAGATGGATCACCAAGATTCTGCGTAAACTACAGACGATTAAACGCCAACACCATCAGCAGTCCTGTCTGTAATTTCAGAAACTCTCCTTGAAAAGCTTGATCATATTGGAAAATTCAGATATATGAGGCGTCAAAACAATACACAACTTTTACAACTCAATACAGAGAGCAATACCAACTTAAATATATGCCGTGCGTTTCGTAAAACTCTTTACCACGCTTTCAACGAACAATGACCAAAATTCAGTTATATATATAATTAATCTACTCCTTCATGGGGAATTATTTGAACTGATCAAGTTTTGAACATTTTCTGAATTTAACATTAGTTATTACCTATCTAATTAACACTGTAAAGTAACTCACCTGTATAAACTGTATATGTGTTGTCAGTCACTGGAAAATGTGGCAAATATAGCTAACCGGTTGTTCAATTTTTATAATCGCCAGAAATCATTCGATATGATAGACCTGGAAGTGGTGCCACATTCGTTAATAAAATAGCGTCCAGGTACATAAATGTAATGATAAATACCTATTAAATAGCGAAGGCGAGTATAATTGTATGACTAACTGAAAATATTTATATACGTACATAGGACGATGTGTAAGACAAATTGCGGTTATCTCTACAAAGCTATACACCACACTTCTGGAATATAATACTTCAACAACTCAATATAGCACAGTTGGATATAAACATCAATGGCGAAAACCTACACCACTTTATAATTGCCATATTAGTTTGAAGAACATTATTTTACTTAGAAGATCTAAATTAGTTTAAAGTTTGAAGAACATTTAGAGAAGCCTTCACATACTATGGGTCTGAAAGTAAATGTTTTGATAGATTTGGTAATGGGAAAGCACAAAACTCTAAAAGTCCGTAGTTTTATATGTTTCCTTGTAAAACGTGGATTATCTATAAGTTTCGGATATGTTGGATGGATTAAAGTCACCCATAATCAAATTTCCGGTAACAGAAAGTTATATCGAAAAATTATAGAAATTTTCTTCTTTTACAGTTTTTTCTCAGTACCACATTTTCTGTACCTCTTTGAGCAAAATGGATTATGAGCAATCACAAATGGTAAGTTTGCAAAAAGTGTTGCTGGCTGTCCTTTGTTATTAACTGGTTGATTCCTTTGCAATACACTTCTCACGCCGTATATGCATATGTGTATTTGAATTGGAGTTTTAATCTTTATTTTCTCTACACTTATGAAAGATACTTTAATTATTCAAAATATATGGCGTTTGCAACCTATTGAATATTAAATATTAATCACTTACCTTATAATCTTTAAGTTTGGCCTAAGAAATTTCTCTTTAACGTAAAATCCGTCTAAATAAATTTAAATCTGTCATCATTTTTTTACTCTGATCCTGAGCAATGATCAGTCACAATTTTTCTCTTAATGATAATGATCGTTTCCAATGATGCTCAGAATGAGTCTTTTCTCACAACGATCCTCACAATAATTAGCATAAAGACCTACAATGACTCACAATGATCCCATTGACTTACAATGATCCCATTGACTTACAATGACTATGACTCAAAATTGCACACAATGACTTACAACGTGTCACAATAACCGACACTAACTCACAATGACTCAATAACTCACAAAATACTCGCAAGTTACAATGACTCACAATGTCATAATCAATCTCACAATTGTTAGAATGATTCTAATTTTTTTCTCACAATGATCCTTTTTTTTTCACAATGATCCTTCAAAACCGATTATTATAAAAATTCGAAACTTTGTTGTTTTAGAAATAGATAAATTAGGAATAAGAACTACTTTACGTCAAATGTCATACGTTATTTGGAGGTGAAGAATTTTCCTGGAAATTGACATTAATACTTTTCGCTCCGATAATTAAACACCACTATTAGAGTAGTTTTAAGTAGTTTTGGAGGTCCTGGTGTTGTATAGTGTAACGAGGAAATTTGTCAATGTTCTAAGTTACTTCTATGGTACATGAATTCTAGGGAGTTTTATACCTAAGCATCTCCTGCGGTTACCTAAGCATTCAGGGAATAGTATATAATCTAAGAGCATGGAAACAATGCAGCAATTTAAGGGCAGTTTTAGCGTAAATAAATTTTACAAATAGAATATCTAATTAAATCTTGAACAAATTACTGGGGGGGAACTACGAAAGCAATAAAAGACATACAGCTCTCACAGGAAAAAGCATTCGGTAATTAGAAATTTTTGTAGGGCGAACCCTTCTCAGTCAACGTTTTGACAATAAAATGATGAATTAAATTAAATTATAATTTACTTGAAACTAAATCAAAAATAAATTAAATCATTAAGTAAGTAACGGAAGTTAGATACGACCATTAGTTCTTATTACAATATGTTTTAGAAGAAACAAATATAAAACCGCAATTGATTATGCGTGGAACCAAAGTATTGGAATTATATAATGTAAAATTTATTGACTCGATAAACAACTTCTCTATCGCATTACCTAAGGCATTTGATCTGTCAGATGTATATAAAAAAAGGTACTTTCCACATTTATTCACCACAACACAGAACTAAAAATATATTTGAACTCTACTAAGTAAAGAATTTTATGTTTGCGATAGTATGAGCGTAGAAGAGAGATTTTTTTTTTAATAGCATGAAGAGCAAAAAATTGATGAATTTAACATGATAACTGAAATTGTCGAGTTCTGTATTAGTGATGTGTACATATTAATGACTATAGAGCCATGTAGAGCCATAGTAGAGGCATATGGGGCATAGTAGAGTACATTATTTGATAGCAATTAAACAATTCTTTTAAGTTAGATTTCCTTGAATAACATAAATTAAATTGAATAGGCAACACATGTGAGATAAATTAAAATAAATTGTAACGAATTAATATGGTAACGATGTGTAATTCTAAAATAAGTTTGTGATTATAGGAATGACACAACCTGGAAGTAAAATAATTTTATAAATAATTGGGGAGTTTATTTGATGAAACTAGAACGCTATGTTTATTTACTTATTTGCACGTAGTAACTGAACACAAATATTATTTTATTTCATTATTTGGATGAAGAATTATATATGTTGAATGTACGAATAATTATTTTTTATTGGAATGTAACATTAACCAAATAATTATTAATAATATTTATGCATCTGTTCTGTTTCTAAGAAAAACGATTGCTTTCAGTAAGAAACATGCTTGGTAGATGTTATGGCTGTGCGGGCACTGTTTGTTGTTTAATTATAATTTTGGTTTCTAATGTATAAAATTGTTGTAGACAGGTGACCAAAAATTGTATAATAAATGAAACTAACTTTTCATTACTAACG
>WYDF02011404.1:0-13632 GCA_009867245.2 Adranes taylori
ACATTGACTGTAGCGCCAGGAGCGTGAGTGAGTATGAATGGAAGATAAGTAGAGGGCATCTATTGTGCTTTGATAAGTTGAGTAGACCGGATGTAGTCTCTCTCTACTGGAAATTTGTTTTACATAGAAGCAAATGTCTTGGCTCTTTCTTAGTAAATTTAATTTCCCAATAGTTACAATATCTTCGTAAGTGAAAATATTATGTTCAATTATGAGATGGGATACTGTGAGCGGTTTCATATTAAACTACTAGGATTAATCCAATTATGTTCTCGAATGTTAAACAAAAATGTGTAGACAACGATTTCGCTCAAAAGAAAACTATTTTTGCCTTCAAAACCATGTTCTTGATACATATACCATCATCAGTGTGAAACATACAAAAGTGAATAAAACATAAAGACGAATATTGTGTAATGCAATAAAACGATTTCTATCATTTTGTTTTTTTTTTCTTTCATAGATTTTATGCGTGATATTTGTTGATCAGCTAATGAACAAAAAACTTTTTGGACACCTAATACTTTAAATAAATTCCGGATATAAGTAGAAATTTATTAATAACAATCATAAACAAAATATCTTGTGTGTTATTATTATTAATAATAACGATTGTTTTTCCATCAAATCACTTCTTATTTCATGCGGATATGAATAATATATCAACAAAAGAAGTGCAATTTAAAGAAAGTGAGATTTGTTTTGTTGCCTCTACAACCGCAAATAAGAATGTAAATGATATCAATTCCTACCAAGTAATATATCTAAGAAATATGCCTAAAGTTTTAAACCAATTTGTTATAGCTTATTAGTGTATTACTCTGGATTATAAGAACGTTTTTATAAACAATTATGTGCAATATGCGGATGACACGACCCGCCCATTTTAGGTAGTAACAGGCGAAGGAGAACTAATTAAGATAATAATAAAATTGGAAATAGACGGCCAAGAGGTAATGATCATAAACGAACTTCGTCTTCTTCTTCAAAAATTTTTTTGGTCTGGCAAAATTTTTTTTGGCCTTTTAACCATTATTATCCGATACCGAAAAAAAATCCGATACCCTCTACTTATCTTCCATTCATACTCACTCACGCTCCTGGCGCTACAGTCAATGTAGGACCCTGGTCTCTCTTACGGCAGCCGTCCATTCTTCCTTGCTTGCTGCGCATCTCCTCCAACCCCGCATCCTCAGTTCCTGTACATCCTTTCTGATTTAATCAATCGACCTCTTCCTTGGACTGCCTGGCTTCTTTCTGTCCTCCGATTGCTGGTCAAGAGACTTCTTGGGAATTCTTCTACATTCTTATAACACCCTCCCCCCTCCCGGTACCGCAGCCGTCTCTTCTTCACCTCAGCAACCAAATCAATATCTCCGTAGAGCTGATATACGTTATGATTGGTTTGAATGAGCTATTTGCCATGTTCACAAATTGTTCTGAAGATCTATTGCATCATCTTTCTTTCCCACACCCGGAGCAGATTCTTGTCAGGTTCAGTGTAGGTTCAAATTTCACATCTGCCACTGGGCGAATTATGATGCGGTACATGATGAGCTTCAGCTTTCTAGAGAGGGTTGAGGATTTCAGTAGCTTACTAAAAGTTACTGAAATTGCACTCTGTTTCCTGCATCTGTTTCCTGCAACAGATCGAGGATTTATGCCTGCATTTATCTCTGTACTCTTCAACTCTCCCGTACCTGTTTTCTTTGCTTTCCAAGTGACTCACCGCGAAGAACCTTTCCTTTTCTCTCACAGAACCATGTATTTTGTTTTTCGTTCTTAATTCTTATCCCTAATCGCCTTCTGCCTTCACTCATATGTTGAAGCGCCTCTGTCAATTCTCTCGAGCTTCTATCAAGAAGGACAACATCATCTTAGAAGACTATGTACTGAAGGGATCTGGTGTAGATAGTTCCTCGTGAGTTGAGCGGTACACTTTGCATGACATGCTTCAGGCAGAGATTGAAGAGGGTCGTCGAAAATGCATCTCCTTGTTGCAGCCCTCTTCGCACCTTAAATTCCGTTGTTACCCGCCCCTGGGCCTTGATTGTGATCCTAGTGCAACGCAATGTTATACACACCAGACTGATTAAACTTCTTTGAGTTTCTTTGGCACTCTTATCTCTTCCAATATCACTTGCAACTTGGCCCTCCTGATACTATCATATGCCTCTTTGAGGTCAATGTAGAGTTGATGCACGCTGACATTATGGTCATAGCACTTCTCCATCATCAGCCATAATGACAAGGTGGGGTCCAAGGTTGACCTGTTGCGCCGAAACCCACACTGGTATTGGCCTAATTCCTTCTTCGCATATATCTCAAGCCTCCTTGCCAGAACCTTCGAAAAGATCATGTATGCAATGTTCACGGTAGTTACTGCAAATCATCGTATTATTCTTTTTATGCATGCGACAGATCACTGCTGTGTTCCAATCTACTGGAATGTCTTTGTTTTCCAATACTGAGCGAATGACAGTGTACATGCTGCCGCTCACCTCCTTCCCACCATACTTGAAGAGCTCAGCTTGTATATTATCCTCTCCTGGCGTACGGATGTTGCGCATGAAGAAGATCGCCTCTTCCACCTCTTTTCGAGTTACTTCTGGGGCAATCCCCTTTTCACCAGTGTTGTCTATCTGGCCATCACTCACCTGGCCTGGTGGTTCCGGGGTTCCCTCTTCCGCAGCATTCAAAAGGTTTTCAAAATATTCTACCCACTCCATTATCCCGCTCTGTTCTCTTATCAAGTTACCAGCTTTGTCCTTACAAAGTGTTGTTCTTGGCTGGAAATCTTTCCTGATTTCCATGATTTCTTCTAACATTTCCCTCACTTCCTTCTTTGTCCGCATCTCTCTATCTCCTCTAGCTTTCGTTTTTCCCACTGCCTTTTATTCCATCTCAACGTCTTCTTCACGTCCCGCCTAGCTTGGTGAAAATTCTCGGTGCTTTGTCTTGTTAGCATTTTCTCGGTAGCTACATTGCGCCTGAGGACAGCTGCATGACACGTCGTACCACTCTGTTCTCCTGGCAGGTTACTTGAAGCCAACTGTTTCCCCTACGTAGCTCTTCAGTGCATCCTGTAGCACCTTCCACTGTTGGTTCACCATCGTACCTTGTAGTTCCGCCTCTTGAGCTTCTTGTTTTTTATAAAAAAGTCTTTAAAAAATAAATGAAAACTAACCAAACCGTTGCAAGCAAAAACTGCTTCTTTAGATCCAAGTTGGTCTATCACATGTCCTCGGAAATAACAATGACAATCATTGCCCAATTTAATTTTGTCTGTAATATTGCCATTCACTCCATATCTTTCAGTAACTAATCCTCTGGTCGTTAATTTTTTTTTTTGGCATCAATTCCAAGTGGAGTGGTTGCCCCTTTAATTAGTATCACATAATGAACCTTTTCTTCGGAGATTCGAGCTGGTCCAGTTTGTTTAATGTCGCTTTTTAAAAAATGTGGTATGGTACGGGTTATAAATGCTCCACTATGAGTAACTCTTGTAAGCATACTGTTTCATTTGTTTCAATAGGCAATAGGCAAAAATATTATATAAAATGTTTAAAAAACTTTTAGCACGAGGGAAATAGTATGATGAAAGAGTATGACAGCAAATAAATTTATTACAGCACTTTCATAAATGGGAAACAATTTCGAAAAGTCTAGTAACACTTATTCTACCAAAATTTATACGAAATTTCTGGCTAATACTCTGATTGCAAACGTGGACACACAAATCTCAGCGATGATCCTAGGCCAGAAACCCAAAAATCAGAAGTCAGCCAGGAAAACGTTAATGTGAGATTATTAATGAAGATCGTCATGTAACTTACCGCGAGAGTTGCTTTGGCATTTCTAAGACCTCAATTCAAAAGATTTTACATGATGAGTTGGGTGTGAAAAAATAAGCTTTTCGTTGGATCTCGACTGAGGAACAAATGGCGACTCGTGTCAGTTGGTGCCGAAGAACATAAAAGTCAGTCTACTGTTTGGGTGTTTCAAGAAGAGAAGAACCCAAACAAAGTCATCCGTTCCCGCAGTGTGGTAACTGCTGATTGAGTAACTGACATTTGAATTTTTGGAGCAACAAAACATGGAATTGTTTAGTCCATGTAATTGTTTAGTCCATGTGTCGGGCTGTCCTTCGTACAGCCCGACTTTAGTCCGAACGATTTTTTTACAATTCCCGCCATCAACAATGCACTCCGTGGTCCACGATTTCAATCACCTGAAGATGCAGTCTATGCTTTCCCAATGACCATTTGGACCATATCCATTGAAGAGCGGAATAAGTGCTTTAAGAATTTGTTTGAACGAATACAAAAGTGCATCGACAATGGTGGCAAGTACTTTGAAAAACAATAAAGGACTGAAATTTAAACTATTTCTTTCTGTTAAATCTTTTTGTTATAGATAAACAAAATATTGTAGAATATCTCGAACTAATGAGAACAAATAAGTTTGAAACGGTTGATTTAAATATCTTATTTTATTTTTTTTATATTGGTAACCAAACGCCACAGAGTTGAAATAAATCTTTCTAAATTTCTATTCATAGTTTCACCCTCTTCCTCATATGTCAATGGTCAACACTGGTAAACCAAACAATACATTATTTAACTGAATGTGACTTAAATAAAATTTTTAGTTTTTGATGAAGTATTTAATTTAATTTCTAAATAAAATTTTTAATATATAATAATTTAATCTAATAGTTTAAAATAATACTTAAATTTAATCATACATGTATAATAAAATATTTAACTCAATGTGACTTAGTTTTTGATGAAATGTTTAATTTAATCTGTACTGGATCAAATTTTTATATGTAATAAAATATTTATTTTAATTGTTAGTAAAAAAAAGGACTATTGGTGAAGTATTTAATGTTTCCTTTCTTTTTTGTTTCAGGTACTATATTATTCATAACGCAATGTCTTCTAAACGGCGTAAGAACTCAATCCACATTTGCAACCACCCCACTAATTTTAACGGCAACACCAACCCATTCGGATAATTCGGAATCTCATACAACGGAATGGTCGACAAGAATCGACATCGTTCAGCGCAACTCTACAATACAAACACCAAAGACGGACATCACAGAAACTACTAATAGTTTAAGAACAAGAAAGATTTCATCATCGACAACTCCAAGGGTCTTGAAAACACTTCACCCTGAACAGTATAAACCTTCGAAATTATTAAATAATTCTGCAACTAATGAAGATACATTACGTGATAAGAATGGGAGATCTTTAGAAATTGATTATGGTAAATATACGTCAGCCGATTTTCATGATAAATACAATGTATTTAAATTGCCTACATCAGTGGATAATCAGGAATTTGTTAGTGCTGAAACTGTTGACTTAAAACCAGTAACTTTTGCTTCAGAACTAACAACATCCTTAAGCGATATTATTGATAAGAAACGTAAAAAGATTCAGGATGGTATAGAACAAAATTTGAAAGATGTTGATCAATATTTTAAATCTAATGAACATCACGATGAGAGTTTTGATGAAGTACCTAAAACTAAATATAATAGTACAAAATGGGATTCGATAAAATATGAAACAACGGATAAAAGTGAGATCAAACATAAAAATGGCGTTCGAAAAACATTTGAATCAGAGAACGGAGTCAATATTAATTTCCAATCAGTATATAATGAAACTGATGCAACAGATGAACGGGTGAAAATTGTTAAGAAACCTATAGCTTCAACGAAAAGTACAAAATTAAAACCGATAAGGACTTATTCATCTGTAACCACGGACAAAACAATTGAAACAACAGCTAAAGATGTATATCCAACAAAATTATTTTACTACAATATCACTAATAATCAGAATTCATTGATTAGTAATAAAATAGAACCAGATCCAGTTAAACTAGTTGAAACAGTACCACATACATCACTAAAATTAAAACAAACACCTATCGTAGTGCAAAAAAGAGGAAACATCAAATATACGGGTACAGTTTTTACTGTAACAGAATCAACAACTTTACCGATTAAATCAAATATTATTACAGATTTACCACTTTATTTGAAACCAAAACATCAGGATGATTCTAGTTATGAGGAGAATAACATTAAACCTGTTGTCGTTAAATTGGATTCCGAAACGTCTCAGATAGATTCTACGACATCAAAATCAACGTCAACTATATATGATGCAAAGACAATTCCAGCTGAAATAATTCAGGATACAACTGAAGCATTAAACTCTACTACTACAACTGATTTACAAATAACTACGACAGTTACAGAAATATCTCCTAGATCTACAACTGAAGCATTATTTGAAAGTACCACAATGTTGATTACAGAAATAGGAGTAGTTAATGACACTAGTATTACAAGTACAGAAAAAGTAACTACCACCATAGATTTTGAAGTAACAACTTTATTTGAAGAAGCTGTTAGCACAACAACTTCTAAGCAACCTGCAGCTCATTTAGATGAAACAATTACAAGTGTACCTGATACTACAATAAGTACTGCTGAAGCAGTTACTGATCTAGTAACACCTGAAGCCATCCAATCGAGAATTAATGAAGATGATTCATCCGCTGAACTAATTAAACATGATAATGTAATACGTAAATATAATATTGAAATGAATGATACTTCATCCGAATTAATTAGTGATCTTTCCAAACCAGATTTGTTTTCAAATCAATCTGAGCCTATTGGAATGAACGACACCTCAGCGGAACTAATAAATATTTTTAATAAATCTGAAGAGCAATTAAATAAATCCTCCGATAATTCTTCAGGGGAATTACTTCATCTTGATAATAAACCAGAGGTATACTTAAATAAATCGTTGATAGGTCAAGTATTAGCTAACGAATCGTTGCCTAAAGATGTACTTGATAATGATTTATTGCATGAAGATGTACCAAAAATCGATGATCATATTGTATCTCACGAAAATAATTCATCGGGTTTGACAGATGATGAACAGAGTGAGCTGGAAAATGGTTCCCGTGAGAAGAAAAGTAATGAAACGCATTCTGTTAAAGCGAATACAACTGACCTACAAACAGCAAATAATAAATCCAGACCGACACCTGAAAGGCAACCAGATCTTCATACAAATCAAGATCAAATGGATATTATTACGACGATGAAACCTGTGTCGATAGAAGAAACTACAATGATACCATCGTCTACAGAAATATACTTTCCTAGTTCGGATATATCAAATGGTACAATTATTGCAATTGCCATTTGCTCTGTCGGTGCTGTTTGTTTGGTAGTTTTAGCAATACTTTTGGTAAGTGCTTAAATTTTTTCACCAGAAATAAATTAGTTATTACTTTTTTGCGGATCAATTCCGTCGCATAGACTACACGGGACTGTGTCTTATTGGTGACTACTTAAATTTTTGTTTAGTCAGATAACAATCAAATCAATACGCAAAGAAACCTTTATTGGCATCAAACTTAGATTTTTTTTAACTACAGTTATAAATATTACAAAAAAATTACAAAACATATCCTAACGCTTTCTTTTACTCTCCTAGAAGGAATAAGGAATTTGTATTCTTATCTTATTTCATTCCTTCAATACCCTTCCTTGTCTCCTCAATAATTCTTTCCATTATCCATATGTTATAATTCCTTTCAAACACTTACATTCTTTGTCAACACCTTTCTTCATCACTCCAATTTATTCCCGCACATGCATTTATACAATGCTATCACATTTCCTCATCTCTTTCACATATTATCACATCCTCTCAATCTCAGCCGTGCAATACCTGTTTCCCCTTCCCGCACTCCCACATATAAATTGCCCAGTCATTCTTTTTTCCAGACTCACATCTGATATGATGTACTCTGGCATTCTTTCCCCATGAATTATACTGTCACATTTAAAATAGTGACAGGAGGATGATGCGAACCTTAACTAGATAAGTAACTCCTGCTTCAAGTTAAAGCCCAACCAATCCGACTGGAATCAAAGTAATAATTAAGTTAGGACGTTGCTAGTAAATTATTATGGAATGGAGAAAATATCCATACTACGCAATACTCAATAATCATTAGAACCCCTACCTGATTAAAGCCAAAGATTTTACGTTAAAGAAGTAAAATTTAACTCATGAATTAATTAAATAAACTACAAATAAAACACATCAAGGTTTTTAACAATGTATTGGTCTACAAAATACTTAAGTTTACATACAAATACAATTATAATAGGTTTATGAATTGGGGTAGTAATAAAGCATATTGTATAGAGTTTATTTACAACATGAAAAAAAAAACATCTACAAAAATACATATAATTTATTTATGAGGATTCAATAAATTTGGGTATAGCAAGCGTTATCTTAATTGACGAATTGTTACATTAAATAGGATTTATTTATCAAAGCAAAATCAAATTAGTTATTCAACGAGAATTAACAATTTTTTATTTTTAAATCAAATCAAAAGAACTTAGAGGTGTTCGAGCTTTCAATCAAGTTCATAGTAATATAATTTTTACTTACATTTTATATTTCAACCATACCTTTCACAATAAAAATGAATGAATAGAATACGCGATTTTAAAATATATCAAAGGTTTGCTGGGTTTTGCCTTTTATTCATTTATCTCGACTTCTGTCGATACCTTTCGTACCGAGGCCAAATATAAATTTCAAAAAATTTATTCCTACCTATTCATCTCACTTATTGATCGTTCTGCTTTTCAATTAACGCTCTTCTAACTCACGCACGTAAATCTAAGTTATTTCCTCAGATTTCTCTTGACTCCATTACTTCCACTCCACGGTAAAATTTATTCTTACCCCGCGGAAGTCTGGTGAGTCGAGCGCTGTGTTTAATTAATCGAGTACGAAATATTAAAAGATCTTTACTTTATAATATATGAAGTGAATATATTTAATGACTTTTTTTGGTGTTACAATACTTAAATATTTCTTATAGTATCTCCCATTTCTCATTGTTTTCCATTTTCTTTGCACATCAATATCATTCATCCTTATCTCAACTTCAATTACATCTTTGTTCACATCACACATTTTCTTTAACCATCTTTCTATAGACCACCCTATTCCTTTATACACTTCCTTCCTCTCTTTTGCCCATTTATACAAACAAAAATTCCTTCCTTTCATCATCCAGACTATTCAGATATACCTTTTTCACTAATTTCTAATTCTCATCCACCATACAAATTTTATGACCTTTCTATCATACTTTACTTACTTCTTCATTCCTTTATTCCAACATTTATACTTCCACATTTCTTGCAAAATTATTTCACCCGGTGTTGACTTTTCCATTACAATTATTCGCCTCCATACTTCACATATCACCGTCGCAATCTTCGCTGTTTCTTTTATATCCCAGATATACTACATGTGTACCGTGGGGCAATAGTACCTCCATTTCCAATAACTTGGTGTGTATGATTGGTACCAATTTGAAATTTTGGGACGTATTATGCTGCTAAATGAGCATCTTTTAAAAATATTTTCAGGTATACATGGTGTTTCAAAAAAGGTTTACATGAAAAAGTTTACTTTTTTTAAATGGAATAACCTACATATTTTAATTTTATTTAAAACTCTTGTCTGTCCTCTAACTTTTGTAGAAGTATCAAAGTAATTTGCTCAGCGGTTCTCAAGTTACAATTATTTTTGTAAAAAAATTGTGAATTTCATATTGTAAATTAAAACGTCGCTGTGTCCAAACGCTTCGAGATTTAGAAATAAAATTTGTTGTGCAGATTGGTTAAGGTCAGAATTGTGAATCCTAGAATTTTCCGATAAGTTGACCAGCAGCATAGATGGAGCGTCAATGTCTGGGGAGGGATTATTGGCGAGTATATTATAGGACCGCATTTTTTTCAAAATCATCTAACTGGGCCAGTATACTTAAGTTTGTTACAAAACGAATTACCTCATTTATTGGCAAGTATTCCTCCAGAAATTCGAGAAAACATGTGGTTGCAGCATCGCATAATTCTTTTACTGTACGGGATTACCTTAATAACCTTAGTACTCCGAGAGATGGCTTAGAACAACTGGTCCTGTAAAATGGCTGGCTAGATCACCCGATATTACACATTCCGATTTCTACTTATGGGGATATGTAATAGAAATGGTATATGCGGAACCTCCAACAACAGCAGAAACATGAAGAAGAGGATAATTAGCACTTTTAGTAGCATAGCATCTCAACATTTTGAGCATTTATTACCCTAGCTTTTTTTTGTTTCACTTCTTCTGCAAATATGTTTATCACAATTGTCTTATCTACTTGTTTTTTATAAAATTTATTTATTTTGTCCTTGTTTTATAATGTTTTTGTGTAAATGAACTTTAAATCACCCTTAATTTATTGGAAATAATTGGTAATTTTATTTTTAAACAAAAATAGCAGTAAATACTATGCAATTTTAAATTTTTATCGAGAAAAAAATTAATTCTACAGCACTTGCTGTAAAAACATACAGGATGGTCCATGTAAGAAAATGGAGAAAAGTCACTCCAAAATCGGTAAAGTTGATACTTTTTTACTGCCCACCCAGTATATGTGATCCTAAAAACAAGGTACAGGTATTATTTTCTGACCTAAACCAATCGGCACAACCAATTTTGTTTCTAAATCTCGCTGTTTGGATACAGCGACGTTTTAATTTACAATATTAAATTCACAATTTTTTGACACTAACAATTGTAACTTGATAACCGCTGAGCAGATTATTTTGAAACTTCTTCAAATGTTAGAAGATAGCCAAGAGTTTTAAATAAAATTCAAATCTATAGGGTATTCCTTTTAAAAAAAGTAAACTTTTTCGTGTAACACTTTTTTGAAACACCCTAATCATATACACCAAGTTATTAGAAACGGACGTACAATTGCCCCACCCTGTATATTTTATTCAAGATAATGTATTATTATTTTACAATCGACTCTCAAGATTTATTGTGTTCTTTTGTCTGGTCTACACGTCAGGAAATCTGCTGTGCTAAAACAATGTCAGTATTCTCTTGATCGGAAAAATTGCAATGTTTTTTATTTATGGTAGTTTATATCAAAAAACATTTTAATTTAAACTGTATCTGTTAAAAAGTGCAAACTTTCTGAGTGCAACGTAAATGTTCACTTCCAATCCAATTTAAAATACCCCCAAATTGGATTAAAAAAATTAAACTTTGTAATTGGCTAATTAATCCAACATAAATTAATTTAACAAATAAACAAATCAATTTAATAGCGATTATTTAATTCTAATAATTACCTAATAATTTAAAAATAAATTGTCAAATACACAAACGATGCCGATTGATGCCGACCGATATGCGAAAGAAAGGTGTCAAAACACCGCCTTTGTATTATTATCCCACCGCTGCTATATGGCACGCCGACGGAGTTGTCGGAAACTTTGTTCTTAGATATGTATGTTTATGTATACCGACAGTTTATATTTACGCATCTGATTAAGCTAAACGCTTTCCCCATTCGCTGTTTGTACATTTAAAGGGGATACCGCTTTAACAATCCTTTCCTTATTCTTTACTCTGATGGGAAGGGCAACTTATGCCTTCGTAGATATTCGCCAACAAAATAATACAACATTGATCCTTAAAAATCGCAATGGATCAAAAAAATCTTTGGAAGTTTTAAACTTCCTAAGGCTACGGAAAATGTCACTGCCAATCGGCGAGTCGCCAAATTTCCCAGATAATTGCGTATAAAAGGGCTCACCCATCAGACACATGTTTGGTTTTGTGTTAGTTGTCTTCGAGTGAGCAAATTTGCACAGTTCAACTACCATAATTCACCATTAAGTGTCCAAACCTATTTTCTTGCATCGTGACTGAAATCACGGCCTTGAATCTATTTGTTCGAAATAAGCGCCACAATTTTCTTTTCTTCTATTAAATCTAAATTAAAATAAACCAAGTCAGTAGTAATTCTACGAACATCAGGTCAAGTATATATATAGATATTACGCCATTATTTTCTGCTGCATCTTTCATTGTCTGGTCATCATCTTTCTACTTCTTTCACTCACTCATCTAAATATTTCATAAACTCTTCCTTGCCACCTACGCCTTCAATGCGAAAACAAGAAAGTCAACGTCAGAGAAAGAGAGAAGCCAATCGCCTTGCTCACCAAACCAACGGAGATGGCTTCCCTAGACATAGAACACTTGAGAATCCGATCAAGCGGCGCTGCCCGCGTACACCACGCATGCTGATACATGCACCTACGCCTTCCATACCACATAAGCATCAGGAAGAATCAACATCACCCCTTAGTTCACCAATTCCACCCATAGTTCCAGATGATGTGCCATTACTCCAGACAAGGAATGGCTGTAGTGAAGGTCATCACCGCAGCCTATTCCGCTACTATTTCGGTGACAACGAATAAAATCATTGAGCGCACCACTTCCATCTCCGTCAAAAATTACTACACATTATCAACAGTATATGCTATAATTTATATAACATTTCTCATGTCTTCCACCGTTCAAATAGCATCACCAACTACGTATTTCACATCTTCGTCATGCCAACTGGCTGGAACAACATATAATATCTTAAGATAACTATACACCATTCAATCATTTAATTCCTCTGACGTTCGCCTACGCCACAACTGTGTAAGAAGAGAAGTCATGTACAATCAGGAGAATAAATAATAACCGAAATCAAATTATCTTTAGTTCGCTACTTTTTACTTGCTAATGTAGTATACTAATGGAATCATCCTAACAAATTTTGAATTATAAATCGAATCGGCACATCGTGATCGTGATTCAATTAAAAATATCGAATTGAGAAGTTATACATACTAAGAACAATGAACCTTTATTATTATTATTACTGTAGGGACAGGATCATCACCCCAGCCTCTTTGACCTAAAAGATCTTTTGTTCTTTGATGAATCTCAGTTCTTTCATGAATCTTAAAACTTTCATGAGTCTTCGGATGCTTCTCTCCGATGTTCGTGGCATTTTGTGTCTTACGTCCTAAATATCTAAGTCTGCAGCTCAATGCTGCCGGACATTCACATAAAATGTGTTTTCGAGTCGACATGTTGGATTCTCAGCCTTACCAATTTTATGCATATGGTAATTTAGACAATAATGCCCCGTGATCAGTCTTGGATATCTGGAGAGTTTCTCTTTGTTTATACTGAAAATTCTGATATTCGCCTCAGATGTCAGGTCTATAAAGGCATCTGAATGCTCCTGACCTGAGATTTTGTTCCAGTAGTTGGTTGTGGATTCATATTACCATTGTTGTATTATCTGCTTCCTCTGTTTTTTAGTTAAACCACAGGAAGTGCCGGGGCCTATTAGGTTGTTCTTTGCCTCTTGCCTGGCTAGCTTGTGAG
This sequence comes from Adranes taylori, assembly GCA_009867245.2. NCBI lineage: Eukaryota > Metazoa > Arthropoda > Insecta > Coleoptera > Staphylinidae > Adranes > Adranes taylori. The sequence continues at coordinate 13,392 of WYDF02011404.1, forward strand.
CTATTTCATTGTCATCAATTCCCGAATGTATTGGTACCCACCATAGCTTTAAATGGTTCTGTTTTTCCAGTTCGTTCAGGTGTATCAGTCAGTCCCATAGTAGTTTAGACTCACAGGTTTTACTATAACAAATTTTGCCTTCTGCACTGCGTGACTATCAGTATATATATATATATATATATATATATATATATATATATATGTGTGTGTGTGTATATATGTGTATATATATTTATTGTAG
>WYDF02011415.1:0-13632 GCA_009867245.2 Adranes taylori
AAAGCGAAAATGGAAATCTTTGTTATGGGTTGGCTCTGAAATTACTTATCCAATTGTCATGCGGTTTTTTAAAATTATGGATGTTAGTATATATATATATATATATATATTTGAGGTTAATAGACTTTCGACACTGACTGATCATCATGAAAGTTGGCACATATATGTATTTTTTCAGGGAGAAGGTTTTTATGCTATCCACTTTGTTGTAACTCGCCACTAGATGGCGCTGCAGCACATCAACTTCTGCACAGTTCAACCGATCGTAATGAAAATTTATGTACACAGGTATTTGAGTACGAAGAATATTTTGTACTATCCACTCTTGTTGTAATTCGCTTCAGGAGACACCGGGATTTATGCGGCCGCGGCGATGTCGGCAAATCCGCTGTAATCTCGGCAAATCCGTGGCAATCCGTGGTTTTGATGCGTTTTATTTTGAAGTGTATTTATCTAATTGATGAGCCGTACTTGCTTTACTAAGGTTGATGTTTCGTTTTATTCAGCAAGGGTTCTAATAATTATTGTTTAATGATACAGTGTATTTGTGTACGTATATTCTAAAACCCCCAAAGAATATTGTGTGAATTTTTGCAACGCCCTAAACAAAGTTTTGATCTAAGACTCGAGTTGAATTAGTGTGTTTTGATTGGAAGCAGAATATAGTTATCCTGTTAAAGGTAACCCAATTCCATGTCACAAAAATAAACATGACAATAACTTGATGTTCAACGACAGCAAAAAAGCCAAATAACAGTAATTTCAAGTTGTAGATCTCCCAAAAGAGCTAACGAGAAAACATGTTGCTCCGAGCAACCGTGCCAAATATTTTATTATTTCCTTCCATTTTGTTAATCATTAGAATATTTTATTATTCATTTGAAGTTACTAAAATTTATGACACGTTTCATCCACCTACTCCCATGCATTTTTATTATTCTTGCAAACGCCTTTTGACTTAAACATTTATATCTTTCATGTCTTAAAACATTAAAATATTTACTATTTTTGACAAATTCCGAAAATATCAGTGATTTATTTTTGTACATACCGGTATTTTGAAATTGCAAAATAACACCAGATCCTGAAATGACGTATACCGCTATTGCAATCACTAGTTGTAAAAAAATCATAATAAATGATACAAGTAATATGAAGCTATGCTTGAATGTGTATGTTAATAGTAATACGGCGTCCAGTCGAGATTAATAGCAAACGTCTGCTGACGCAGTAGCAACCCTATATAAGCGATTGTAGCGACATTTGTACATTTATGTTCAACGATATTTATAATTATAATTTAACGATAGTATTACCTATATTTTATATTGTAAATTTCAAATTTTCAAATAAATTGTTTTGTTTAAACAAATTTTCTTAAATCGAAAATTTAAGTTGCATCAAACGTTTCCTCGAGTACAAACAAAAATAATGTTTCTATATAAGAGAACACTTTAAAGCGAATTCATCTTAAATAAGTGCTTAATTCTTTTAAAGAAAGTTTATCTGTTCGTTTATTTATGACGTCTGTTTATAGGATATATAACTGTCACTGAACAATTAATTCATAGCACTAAACTTAAATAGAATTGTTTAAGTGTTAATGCAATTTAGGCTTCATTCTGTTGAAAAGTCTGATACCGTATGAAGCAGATTTCTGTTCAAACCAATGGCGTTCATAAAATAAATGAAAATTCATAAATAAAGATTTTTCGGGCGTAAATACCTCTAATACAACAAATAATTTGTAAATAATATAAATAATTAAAAAAAATTAAATTTGTTTTAAAAATATTTTTAATTAATTTATAAAAATAATTTATATAAACAATTTTTTAAAAATAATAAATAATTTATCATCATTTTTGAAAATAATATTTATCTTAAAATAATATAAATAATATTGGTAAATAATATTTAAAATAATTTAATATAAAAATAATTTGAATAATTTTCTATATAAATAATTATATATGTATAAATAATTAAACAATTGTTTATAAATAATTTAATAATATTTAATAATTTATAATAATATAAATAATTTTTTTATTTTATTTTTTTAAATTTTTTAGTTTTTTTAATTTCATTTGTTAAAAAAAATTATAATATATTTCTAGAAGTAGCCCTAATATAATATAATGTTAACTACTACACTGTGTATTAATAGAATTCTTTAAGATACTCAACTTGTATATAGTGAACGTTCACACATTTAGCCTCAAGGCGTGCTCCTAATTTAATCAGAGCCTTAATTCTCTTGCTAGTCCATTCAGAACATTCTACGTCCCGTCTAGAATTCATCCAGGATAGAACTTCGAAAGTAATAAAATAACATATCACGAATGAGGAAGTCTCTTAGGGCAACCAAACTAATTTCAAAGCAGTAATAGTGAATAAATGTTAACTTTAAACAGAGAAATGAGTTAGTTCATCAAATAAATAGTTATCTGATGAACAATACAATTAGTAATTCTAATCTATCAAAAAAATTAAAATGTGATTAACAACTGTCATTTTAAAATCCAAAATGGCAACTGACAAGGCATTTCCGGTCTGAAATTTGGCGAGAAATTGGATAAAAGTAACTAGATACTACCAGGGTTAAGCAAAAATAATTGACTAAAAAAATGTACCAGGGGCGTACAAAAAAATTAAATGACGCAATTGACAGTTTGGGAGTTTCGCGTCCATGAAAAGTCCAATATAGCGGTTTTGAATAAGTATATGCTACATAGAGAATTTTGTAAATTTACAGCAATAAATAGAGTGTTGCTGAAAATGTGTACCCAGTGTTCACTGCAACAAATCTCGTGAAAATTTGTACTCAGTGTCCCCGCACACTATCTGGTCCAAGTCACGTAATTTATTTAAAGCTAAAGCCTCCATTTACAATAAAACCAGATGAATTATCAATAATTATGAATACGCTAATCACATTTTAATATTTCTGATAGACGCCACAAATTATAACGTGACGTCATCATGACGTTTTAGAACGAATTGGGTCAATGTCCCGACTGTTCCCGTAGGAACAGTCTATAAGTACTTCAGTAAACTCTTCTAGTGACTAAGCTTTAGTAGTATCTAACCAACATCCCGCACCAAGGAACAATCACTGTTGCGGACCGCAGTGTACATGAGTCCGAGACTCCGCTGATTTTGTGTGATATTATCGATTAAAACAGTAACTGTGTATTCGTCATAATATATTAAGCTCTGGTACACATATTAGAATAGTCTGAATGTGGTAACCCTTTAAGTAGGTAGAATAAAAGCGCAAAGCCGCACCGGATGTTGGCTTTAATCGTTCGAACTATCATAGAACAGTGTTGCTGACAAAGTCTAAGTAAATATTTTACTAGCTTTCTGCAATAAAAGTTGTTCGCGCTCTTGTCCGTTTCTGCCGCTGCATTTGTTTATTTTAATTCCGGACATTTTTACTACGCTTGAGCGTAGAATAAAGAAAGCTTGTAAAAATTTTAAAAGCTGCTTCAGACATTTACCTGTTTTAATTGTAAAACACATCAAAACAAATCCAATTTCACAAATATTGTCACGTGGTTTTTTGAGTGGAGAGGAGTGGATTCGTAGTTGAAAAATAAATTCTACTTCGCGAATGTAACTAACCCAACTACAAAAGAGACTGATCTACTCCAATTCTACTATTTAGTGTATGGCGCGCCATCTATCGATATATAACGGAAAAGTGCTTTTAAAATCATAATTTTTAAATCAACAAAGTTTCATCCACCTCCACTGCACTGAATGAAACTGTCTAGCTAGGTGGATACGTACCCAAGTGCTTCGACGGGCATTGTTTTCAAGGTATACATGGTGAAAGAAAATGTATTATATCTCTTAAACGTCTAACCAATTTGCGTAATTTCAATGACTGGTCACAGATAAAATTGTACTTAAAATAAAATTATACTTAATGGAACGCTAGTATAATTCTGGTCCATGTATAGATGGTGTCCTTTATCCAAGTAGGGCTCCATAAGACGCAATATGAGATTTTGAAGAATCTCGACTTTGTTAATTTTACCTTTATAGACCTCTACATTAAGAACATATGCGTCTCGTGTACATATTTAATCTTTTTACCTTTTATACATTGTAACAATAGAAATGGCTCCACAAATTAAACAGTTAATACTTCAATGTCAAAGTGATAATTAATTAAACATCAAACCAAATCTATGTTCTAATAAATGAATCCGATAATTAATGAGGTTCTACTGTACAGATCACAATAGTAAAGGCTTCATTAAATAAACAGGCGGACGTTCTTGGGCGTCACCCATAAGCTCCTTAGGATTTTCTCATCCAACCTTATACACCTCGATGTACCTCGATAGACGCTACATGTAATACATTTATTTTGCTGTCGTTCAGTCCTGTAGTTGGGAAATGTTCAGTCGTTAGGCCACGCAAATCTTCGGACGTTGAGACCACAAAACGTACTTACAACCAGCAGAACATTCTCCACTTTAAAACAGGAAAGAAGTTAGAGGGAACCTCTAACTTCTTCTAACTTCTAACTTCTTCTAACTTCTAATTAGAGGGAACCTCACTGTTCGAAGATCTTTGCACATCCAGTCGAACATCTTTGCAAACGAGGAGCAGTCCCTCTTTTCTTTTTGTTACGACTGCTGGCTCTTTTCAGGTTTCACGAAAATTTATAAATACAGACGCAATTGATTCTTGACAGTTCCCGCTTCAGGTTTCAAGTCTTAAATCTAAATACTTCACGCCACTTTGTTTCTTGAAATCACTAGCAAATCGCTTAACTATACCTTATTTAATGAGGATAATCACATTTTTAATTTATAAATGACCATCCCCTTTTTGGACGTGCCTTTTGAAAAAGTCGTATTGGTTAAGTACTGTAGTGTCAATAATCTCTAGTGCAATAAACTTTATTACATACCATTTTCGTTAACAGCCAATAATTTCCATCTATGGCCATGTATATATATATTATATTTACTCTTTATAGCAGAAATTATCTTTTAAGGTTAGTACTTAGAACAAGATAGTAACAGCCCACAAACATTATTGCGCCATCCCCAATCTGATTATTCTAAAGAAATGGACAATAATTGCTCTTATTATTTATCTCTCCAGTACCTATTAAAACTTCAAGTAAAGAAAGTAATCATTTTCGTGGATTAATTCTGTCGCTTGCAATTATGCAACAGATAGAATCAGATCAGTGTAGTTATAGAATTGTAAGTCAAATCATTCTTAATGATATAATCAGACTAGAGAAATGATCGCTCTCAATCAGTATTAAATTAACTAATTTAGTAATGCCTGAAAATAAGTATTAAATTCATTTAAAGAATAACAAGGTAAAGTTATACTTGTACATTGCACAATCGATATGTATTTAATGACGCAATCTTGCGAAATAATTGTAGTGTACTTATAATCATGTAATATTAAATCGGGCTGCTTAAAATAAGGCAGCAAGCATTACAAGCATTACTATTAATATTTATACGTAAGTAAGTAGCCATCTTTTATCAGAATTGAGTTGTGAATTTGTTTTAAAATATTTAAGATGTATTGATCCGTTATTTATCGTACTCAAATGCATTTGAAGCATTATACTAATAAATTGTTGATTGATAATAGAATTTTAAAATTGATAGAGTTTTATTTCTTTATTAGTTTTTATCTTTAGTTGAGTTGCGTTATGTAAGCCTTTTTTAGTATTTGAAAATAAAACAAATAAAAAAAAAATCTATGGTTTAATGATTTAATTCCTAAAGGACCAAACTTGTTTCTTTGAAGCTGTTTCACAGGTTAAAATAGGTAAGATGTTTATATTTAACACACTTGGCTAGACCGTATAATTGATATTATCATAGATAAAGATTAAAGTGCAGATTATTTCTTCACAACTACGCGCAGATTCTAAAACATTGATTAATAAAATTCCTATAGCTCTACTAAAGATTAGATTAAAGTGTTTTAGAACATTTGTTGGTCCCGTAAGAATTGGAAGTTTTTCCAGTCAACAGGAGTTTGCGATACTAGCCTAATTCCATGTCGCACCAATATGTTTTAAAATTTAATCGTCCTCTATCTACCAATAGCGACTTGTCTAATGAAACTTTCTCGCCAGGGAAATTTCTTTAATGCTGTGCTCATAAAATGTTAGATTTTTTGTAGTCGATCATTGTGATATAATTCTTTATTACATTCAACATTGAGACATCGTAGAATTTATTCTAATCTTCTAATCGGGCATTGCCAAGGGGAATATGGGATGACAGTAGAGTTGATCATACATATAGGAGGGCGAGAAATTTGTCCCTGTAATAAACACAGACGAAAAATTTTTCTTTATCATCTGTGGTTGAAATTTCGTTTTCCTTGAGTATCGAGAATGTGAACGTGATTAGGTCGTTAATTTTTCGACATAACGATTTGTGGAATTTATCATTCTAAAATTTGAGAAAATATATCAATCGGTGTCATTTCACTGAAATCTGCACTCCACAATATGTGTTTTCAAAATTAAAGTTTGGTATATCTTTTACATCTTCGTGCCAAGTTTCCTCATCATGTTCATTATCAATATCGATTTCGGAGTGATCGGCATTAGTATGTTTATCTTCCATATTATAATCCTCTTTGACATTTTCCTCATTGTCACTTGACGATGATTCTGAACTGTTTGGATCATACTTACTTCCATTACACTTGGCGATCAGTGTCCTTTGTATGCGAGCGTGAAAAATTGGATTGCAAGCTTTAAAAGAGGTCAATTTTCCACTGAAGATGGAGACCGATCGGGAAGACCAGTTTCTGTGTCCGTCCTCGTAAATATCGATGCAATTCACGACATGATTTCATCAGACCGTCGAATTGGGCTAGAATATCTGAGACACTGAATATTTCATATAAACGCGTCCATCATATAGTTCACGTCGATTTGGACATGACAAAAATTTCTGCATACTGGATCTCTGAATGTTGACTAAAAGCGTGTAAGGGTAGAGGCATCACGTTCGATCTGTGCTCGGTTTGAAAAAGGTGCAGGCTTCTTAAGCTGCGTTGTTACTATGGATGAAACTTGTGTACATTTCTACGACCCAGAAACAAAGAGTGATGGATGGAATGGAGACACTCTGGTTCTCCAAGGCCTAAGAAACTTTGTAGTCAAAAATCTGCTGGAGAAGTTCTTGCTTCAGTTTTTTGGGATTGCCAAGGAGTAATCATGATTGAAGTAATCTGGATAAGGATAGAACAATAACTGGGAATTATTATTGGACATTACTGACCACTCTATGGGAAAAAATTATGGAGAGAAGACCCGGAAAGTTGTCCAAACATATTTTGTTCATGCAGGACAATGCCCCTGCATACAAATCGCAATCAATTCGGGATTTAGGTTTAGAATTACTCGAACACCCCCATTATTCACCAGATCTGGCTCCATCCGAGAATAACGTCTTTCCTCAGCTGAAAAAAAAAATTTAAAAGGTCGCCAATTTTCTTCGAATGAAGAGATGGTAGAAGCTGCGGAGACCTGGTTTTTTTTTGAAAAGTCTAGAGGCGTTGCAAGTTCGATGTAATAAATGTATCCAATTAAGAGGAGAGTATGTTGAATAATAAAATATTTTGACTTTCAAATTTTGTTACTTCTATAGTAGGCTAAGAATTTTTCAACACATCCTTGTATTATAGCATCCCTATCTCATACTTGTTCATAGTTGTCCAAAATCCGAATAAGTTTCATTTAGTTGCAATTTAAGTTTAAATTTAAGATAACTAAGTAAATCTTTACATTCTGAAGTTATATTTTAACAAAATAATTTAAAAAAAAGAAAATTCTGTGCAAGACGAACATCATTCCTAAATAAACAATTTAACTGAATAAATATTCTGAATAAACGTAATACATTTAACAACTTTAATTACATCTCGCGCGCGCTATATACAAAAACGAAAATCATCTCCACGTTTCGTCGTAAGTAAGTAGAAAGAAAACACAACAAAATTAATCAGATATTTCAATGGCTTTGGAAAATTTTACGAGCAAAAAGTTGGTTGGTTTCTGCGAACAAAGTTTCTGGAGGCGCAAGACATACATGAATTAAGGGCACGCAGCAGTTTTAATTCAATCTATTATATAAACGACGGAGTCTTTTAATTGCATTTCAATATTTGTAATTAAATTAAAATTGAAAGTCCGAGCAGCATTCATAGCGAGATGAATGGAACAATAATCTAACACCAATAATCTAACTAATGTTAATTATACAAGATTCCAAAACATAGCTTGATTAATCTTCTCGACGAAAACGCTGATAGAAGAACAAAAGAATAATCTAAAATACTTCAAAAAAAACTCCATAGAAAGAATGGCTTCATTCTTTCTTAGGAGCTGATAATATACTGAAAAATGATTAGGAGCTCGCTCCCTCTCGAAGATGTTTCTACCTTGTCGAATGGTGCTTCACAACAGCTGAGGGGGCGCGCGTTTCTTTTACCCCTGTTCTGTGGAACAGGAGTGACGGATCAGACTAAGAGAAGCATCACAACCCAACCTCAAAATGGTATGGGATCATAAGCCTAATACGTATCGATGGAGTAAAAATGTATCACTAACAGAGCCTCTGGAGGAATGGCAATCTTCCGTAGTAAATAGCTGGCCGTCACTTTCGGGCAAGTGGGAGTCTGTCCATGACCAGAATTTCTCATAAAACACTCAAACAGAAACAAAAACAAAAGACACCAAGCAAACGAGCAGCGTCAATTGCAGACAAGAAGCGTTCCAGGTCCCAATGAGCAGAGCGCAAGAACTCATGTGATAGCTGCCACTCAAGGAGCGGAGAAATATGCACAGTTAGCGGAACAGGAACACGAGTCTTCTCGATCATCTGACGGTGATCTGGTCTCAGGGATTGATACAATCAGACTGAAGATCAAGCGTCTGTCAGGAACTCAAAAGAAACATCTCAAATGAGCGCAAAAAAAATTGTTGCTGAGACCTGGATCGACCACAAGTTGAAAACAGGATCCACGTAGCCGAAGTCTGAAACAGTGAGTGGGAAAAGTTCGTGTGGGAGAACGAAACGCAGAGTCGCAGACTAGATTTTTCAGAGAGCTGCTTTGGGCTTTAAAATGGCGGTGTTAGACAGATGAATACACAAATACAATAATACAAAAAAAAAGGTAACAACAGACCGTATGTAAGGCAAATTGGAATTTTTAGCACTGCTTGACACGGGTGCGACGCAATCTTTTGTAAGAAAAAAGAAATATTTAGAACAAGAATCACTGGACTTCTTACTTTCTTAGCTGCCTATCCCATCATCGCGTACACAGTAGAACGAAGAACATTTCCAAGGTGCGGTCTCACGTTAAATTGACCTGGTGCTCGAGATTCAAATTTCCGAAAATTTATTTATATTCAACAGTAGTATAGAAGACGCGCCTTGTATGACGTCATTAGAGTCTGTCACATATTTTGGCAAATAAACATAGAAATAAACAGAAATCCTGGATGACATATGATATAATTGCACTGAAGGATCCAGGTGAGAACTTGAGTCAAGCACAAGAAAACTAAGAAATGAAGTGATGGGGCGCCCTAGCGAAAACCTCCACCTTATTTCTATCAAACACAATTTGCACCAGGGATTCTTTGAATGACCGGTGCAAATGAACTTACCGGACAATTGTCAGCGGCAAGGATCTTCAAAAAAAAACGAAGGTCATTATATTCATCTATGAGAAACAGTAGATGTTGGCAATCCAGGAGTCAATTGAATACCAGAATCACGGGCTCAAGGCAAACAGACTGGCTTGTCACAACTAGGAGAGAGTTTGACAATGTTCAGACAATAGCCTATTCCATCGACGAGAAAACTATGAGGTCATCATAGACTTAGGTTTGTAGACAAAACACCCTCCTATCTATCCGGAATCTGCTACAGTTGGTTCAGGACAGTTCAACGGCTTGAGTAATCCGCGGAGAACGACCGAAATATAAAATATCCTGTCCTTTAGGAAGATTTGCTCTAGTCTTTCAGGTCAATCCTCCATTGCGTACAGGAAAACATAAAAACGAAATATAACAAACAACGTATTTTTATAGAAAGCGAGAGTAAGAGATACTTCAGTCGCTTAACAATGCCAGACACGTGTATGGAGTGACGAACGAATGCATCAATTTATGCGCATAGTGCTTATGAGCATCTCAGTTACGCTGATATGAGCACCAGGGCCATTGTAGGCAAAGAAATAGCGGATGTATTAGGAATCTAGCACACACTTCAGTGGTCCGGAGTCGGCTCTGGGAATACCTACTAGTTCCATCAGAAAAGCAATAAGAAACTGGACTATTCAAAAACACATAGATTGCAGGACAAAATTAGCAGAAAAACAACACACCAAAGCGCTTTATAGATAAGCCATGAAAGAACAAAACTTCAGATATGCTGAAACTTGGCAAGAATAACATCAAAAGGATAACTGGCCTGTTAACAGCACACGAAACTCTGAGGGTACATATGAAGAAAATTGGCCTGCACACTGCTGATGTAGAGTGTAGGCTGTGTCTGGAAGAAATCGGGACAGCTCATCATATCTTATGCAAGTGTGAAGCATTGGCATCCAGGAGAAACCTATTTGGAGCAAGATAAGTTGAACCTGAAAATGTTCTCACCCAGAAAATATTGGAGCTAGTATAAGACATCGATATATTGGACTGGTGTGACTAAACGATCAGAAAAAGTACAATAAACCATCTGGCTGCAGTGCCTTGGTGAAAATAATAATAATAATAATGATTAGGATATGATTACGAAACTCTGAACCATTTTCCATAGATATTCAAAATGAGCAAGACGACTACATTTCTTGTACTTTTTCTTGGATTCAGACACAAAAACATTAAAGATAATATAAATATATTTACTATGGTTTGTACAGAGGGAATACTTACACTTTTCAAGTTGAGACGTTGATTCACAAATATATACGAAAGTAGCTCTTAAAGAGTGATTTACTAAAATCTCTAAATCTGGTTGGTTGCAACGCCAACAATTTATGTAGCAAAATGTAGAAATACAGAATACGAAAAAAAAACAAACAAACGTCTATTTATAAAACTAGTCTCAATATTTCGATTCTATATTTTACTAAATCTGACAGAGAATCGATAAAATCCATCATACTTATCGCTTCGAATTATGATAGTTTCCTAACAAGCATTTTATCTCTTTCGTTACGGAAACATTGTCGCTAGATGTCGTTAGTATCGCTTCGTTGCCAGATATTTCCGACAAATCGTATCCATCAATCAAGATTAGATTTCCACTGGTTTATTGTTTTCACACCGCGCGCGCACCGCCAACAAAATTTGTTTTGCAAGTTTTATTCGTCTTTCAGGCTGGCGGGCGGGCGTTGCGATAATGGTAAATTAATGATTGAGTTAATGTTCGAAATATTTGTGCTATTCCAGACACTTTTAGTTGAAACTAATTATTATTTATGTTTTCAAGCACATTATATTTTCAATATGTTTCTGTCACTTTATGGTAATTATGCAGATACACATAACCGTACTTATGCGTATTTTTCAAAAAATTTATTTTTCAACAGACTAATTCTCTTAAAATCATAGATGATTATTCAATCAACTCGAACGATGTAAGCAACGTTTAACAATAGACGCTGAGAAGACAATTCAAAAGAAACTATTTTATGCATTTTTACAGTAACTACAGTCAAAATTAGTATCTAGCTATTTAACTATTTACAGATATTTCGTCAATTATATCAAAACAATAAGTAAAGAAATCGTATAAGTCATAGAAGGTTAATTGCATTGTATATATTAAATACGCATGACATTAAATCACAATTTCAATAGCACTAATAATTAACAAAATATATATTTTAACATGTACTATTTGTTGGTACAGAAGATAAAAATTATTTCAAGATCAAAGCATACGTATTGATGAAATATTTACAAATATCAAGTTTACGAAAATTCAAAAGATAATATTTTATGCATGTTTTAGTAACTACATTAAAGTCAAAATTAATATCTAGCTATTTAATAATTTGCAGATATTTCGGCAGTTATATCAAAACAATACGTAAAGAAATCGTATAAGTCATAGTAGGTTACTAGCATTGAATATTATATTGACGTGACATTTTATATCAGATTTCAGTAATACTAATATTTAAAAACATACTATATTTTAAAATTTACTATTTGCTGGTACAGCAGAAAATAATTAATTCAAGATCAAAGCATACGTATTGATGAATTATTTACAAATACCAAGTTTATGAAGAAAATCCAAAAGAAAATAGTTTATGAATTTTTTAGTAACTACATTAAAGTCAAAATTAATATCTAGCTATTTAATTATTTAGAGATTTCCGTCAATTATATCGAAACAATACGTAATAAAATCGTATAAGTCACAGTAGGTTAATAGCATTGTATACTACGTAGACGTGACATTTGATATCAGACTTCAATAACACCAATATTGTACAACAAACAATATTTTAAAATCTATTTGTTGATACAGCAGATAACAATTATTTCAAGAATAAAGCTTACGTATTGATGCATTATTTACAAATACCATGTTTATGAAGAAAATTCAAAAGAAAATATTTTATGCATTTTTTAGTAAATACATTAAAGTCAAAACTAATATCTAGCTATTTAAATATTCACAGATATTTCGTCAATTATATCGAAACTATATGTAACAAAATCGTGTCATAGTAGGTTACTAGCATTGCATATTATATAGACGTGACATTTTACATGACGTTTCATTAACACTAATATTTAAGAACATACTATATTTTAAAATTTACTATTTGTTGATACAGCAGATAATAATTATTTCAAGATTAAAACATATATTGATGAATTATTACCAAATACTAAGTTTATGAAGAAAATTCAAAACAAAATATTTTATGCATTTTTTAGTAACAACATTAAAGTCAAAATTAGTATATAGTTATTTAATTATTTACAGATATTTCATCAATTATAAGGAAACAATACGCATAACAATACGTACGTAACGAAATTGTATAAGATACAGTAGGTTAATAGCATTGTATACTACATAGACCTGACAGTTAATATCAGATTTCAATAACACTAATATTTAACAACATAATATATTTTGAAATCTACTATTTGTTGGTACAGCAGATAACAATTATTTCAAGATCAAAGCATACGTATTGATGCATTATTTACAAATACCAAGTTTATGAAGAAAATATTTTATGCATTTTTTAGTAACTACATTAAACTCAAAATTAATATCTAGCTATTTAATTATTTAGAGTTATTTCTACAATTATATCAAAAAAATACGTAAAGAAATCGTATAAGTCATAGTACGTTACTAGCATTCTATATTATACACACGCGTCATTTTATATGAGATTTCAATAACACTAATATTTAACAACATATTTTACTATATTATACCATATTTTAAAATTTACTATTTGTTGGTAAAGCAGATAATAATTACTAATATATAAAATTGTTGTAGACAGGTGACCAAAAAATTATACAATAAATGAAACTAACTTTTCATTCCGAACGTT
>WYDF02011426.1:0-13632 GCA_009867245.2 Adranes taylori
CAATAAGCAAATTGGGGCCTGTAAAAAAGAAAGTGTTGGTGAAATGGTACGGAGATTGAGTGACTATGAGACAGTTTGGTGTGAAAGGGTAAGTGAGAAAGTATGTGAAATTAAGAAAATAAGGAAGATAGATGGATGCGAAAAGAAAGGGATAAAGGAAAACGTTTCAAGATATAGGAAAGCGTGTGATTACGGAAAGTGTAAGGTGTGTTGAATATGAAGAGAGGAGAAATAAAGTTATGTGTGAGTATGATATTGCAAGGATTGATAAATACAGAGAAAATACATATATTTGGCTGATGGTGAATGGAGGACGTTGAGCTGGAACGTGGCGGGTTTGAAGAATAAGCTGGTTGATCGTGAGATCATGGATTATTTACGAACATTTGATGTAGTGGGTTTGACAGCGACTTGGGTTCAAGTGGAAGGATGGGAAAAGGTGAAGAAGAAGTTACCTAGTGGTTTTGTGTGGAAAATGCAAGGAGCAACAAGAAAGAGCGCCAAAGGGATAGTGACGAGGGCTAGAAAGGGAATAAAAGAATGGATGTCTTTGGGAGGGAGCTTATGGAAGGTTGATAGGCGTCATAAACAGAAAGATATTAGTGCTAACTGTTTATATGAATAAAGGATGGGAGTGAATTTGTAAGAGAGTTGAGTGAAATGATGAGTGAGAAATGCAATGAATGGGATGCAATAGTTATAAAAGGGGATTGGAATGGGAAAAGATATACAGGGGGGAAAGGAGGGAGACATATTAGTGTGGATGGAGAGTATGACGAAAGAAGGTCGAATGATAGTGTTAAATACGGAAGGTAAGAAATTTATTGAATGGGATATGAACATGGATTATTGGTAGGAAACGGATGCGTTGAAGATGATTGGGGTGGTATTGTGACATTCAGAGGACATGGAGGGGATCGGTAGTAGATTATTTGTTGATGAATGAGATTTAGTGGTTGGTAAAAATGGAAATTGGAGAAAGGTTATCCAATCACTTTCCATTGGAGAGTGTGTGGAGGATAGAGAGTGTGGAAGGGCGGATGTATGAAGGTGTGTATGGATAAACAGGACTTCGCGAGATTCTAACGCCTTCGCTCCTAATAACAATTTACTACTATAACAATACTAATAACAATATTTATAAATTAATACTAATAACAATATTGGGGAATAACAATAACAATTTGCCTAATAATTTGTGGATTGGCTCTTTCAATCGCCTCAATCAGTTCCTTCAACCAACTGCTCTACTAAATCCAACCGCTTCCCGTAATTGTTTTTCAAGTCACCCTCTTACAGGCGTGGCTGCCACCGAAAGAAAAATATTTTATCTTTGATATGCCAATTTAGTCGTGTATAATATTATATACTATTCTTTAGTTCACAAAAGTGGATGTGAAAAATATTTACTATGAGTGTATTGCATATGTATGTATCGAGATATCTCAAACTACTGAACCGATTGAAATGAAATTTGATCGAAAGTATAAAGATTTTTGCACTGATTTTTCTTCCATCTTCGATATGTATAAATCTGCCATTTTTAAATCAGCTTCTAATGGATTTAATCAGATATCTTTAGTAGAACGCAACGTTGCCACGTTTCAAATGAAAAACTTTGGGCTAGCGAGTTTAAAGCGGACGTCTAAAGAAGGAAATCTTAAATCACTATGTTTCTATGAAGAATGGCAATGAGGTATATTACAGACAGATACCTTCATCCACGCAGACTAAATCAAATGAATGTACAGTGTACATTGATATACACAAGGTTTTTTTTAACTATACAGCATGACGGTTTCAACTTCAATGGTTCCCTAATTAAAACCTATTATATCTTAAAAATTCGTCATGGTGATCTAGATTAAATATACAAACATTTATAATAGCTTAACAATGTTATAAGATACTGTAAAACTTATAGGAGCTAATATTTTATACTTTATGAGATGTATAAACTGAAATTATTGCATCTTAATAAACGCTATTAAAGCAGTAGGTATTGTAATTGTAATTTTGGGATGACCTGATTACACTGGGATGACCATATTGATTACACTTATGGCAGGCCGAAGAATTTTTATTTAATCTTCAATTATGAAATAAATTTTTGAAAGCATGGCGGTTTGATTTTGGTTAAACCTTTCCCCTAAATCCGCCACTGACTATTGCTTGAAAAATAATAACTAAATAAATATTTCCATACACCTAGTGTTTCCTGTTTTAAACTTGTAGTATTAACAAAACTTTAAATTCAAATGCGAGCGAAGATTAAAGGCGAATCTCAGAGCTCTTCAGATTCTTACAAGTCATGTCTTTCTCACTGCATTTATTCATAATTTTGTGTAGGCTTCGTCTCCTGCCACCTGTTTATTAATAGAATTTTGATAATGCTTTTAATTATACCATATTTAAAAAAAGACTATTTGAAAAATGCACAACAGCAAACCTAATTTTTTTAAACTGTAACTGCTTCCATAAATTAAAGCACTCGAAAGGTCCGAAAATAGAGGGGAACTCTTTGTTTATTTGGGGAACTATTTGTCAAGTGTTTTATACTATTTGTCAAGTTTGTATTATAAGCTACATAATTAAATTGATTTTTATTATAGGTAAATCCCGAACATCTTTCGTATTTTCATTTTGTAGGCCGAATTTTGGGAATAGCTGTATTTCACAATCACCAACTTGAAGGTGGATTCACTCTGCCATTTTACAAGCAGTTACTTAATAAGCCAATTACTTTGCAAGATATAGAAGGTGTAGATCCAGATCTACATAGGAGTTTGACTTGGATGCTGTAAGTGTTTTTTTATTTGTCGTAACGTATTTATTTAATGATTAAGATAAAAAATAATTGTGAGGTAATATTGTTACAGAGCAAAAGTCTATTATGAATAATATATTTGTCTACTTGTAAGACGCCAATGGAAGATATGATATATACTTAAGTTCATATTGCATGTTTCTAGTTTGTCAGATTTTTGTATTTCTTATACCATAAGGTATGTAATACCTATAGGTATATGAATGATCTAGGATTCATGTTTTGATATTTTTTTCTATTTCACCCTTAGTACGTCATATAAAAAGTTTTTTCTAAAAAAAGATTTCTTCCTCCAAAAAATAAAAGAAAGGTCGATTTTTCGGTGTCTGTTTGTGCGTAGGACGTCTGTATGTTCAAGAATTTCTCCGTCCCGATGAGACCGATCTGGATGAAATTTGGTAGACAGGTGTAGACTATGAGTCCGCAGAACGGTTTTTTCATTTCTTTTATAAATACAAAATGACGGACATCCGCCATTTTTCTTTGTTCAGAAATTTCGTATTCAAAATAAGAGATTGAAATTTTGCACACATATAGTACCTTATATTATGCGTCGAAAAAAAAGTCCCACGTTGCCACTTGAAATATCTCAGGAACGATAAAAGATAGGACATTCGAATAAACTTTATTGTATAGGCTATATAAAGGCCCTTCGATTTTGTTTGAAATATTTTTTTCCAAAATTACAATTTATCATATATACAATTTAAAAAAGTGTACTACTCTAAATATCTCGGTTTCTATGAAAGCTCGAAAAATAAAACTTGGGGAACCTCAATTTTGCCACCCTGTATATTTTCTTATAGTTTGGTAGCCCTTGTGATTTGCTTTACGATGACATCACATGCTAGGATTGGTTCTTACCATTTCAAAGATTACTTTGAACCTTAATAACTTAAAATTTTGCAATTTGTCCCCATGGCAACCGACATTCAACAATCATATTATATACATGTAAGACATACATAATATCTCATATATTCATATATGCAAAGTTACAGAAAAAATTATTTTACCTGCTTTCGCAATCGAATAAATGTTGTATCAGTACACATCATAATTTACACATCATAATTTTTGGAGGGGCTCAAAATGATTATTTTATTGAGAAATTCAGTTTTAAAATTAGAAGACTAAAATTTATTAACTTTATTCTCTTGAATAAACTTTATTCTATAGGCCACCAAAAGCTCATTAAATTTTATTTGAAACATTTTTTTCTCAAATTACAAACTAAGATATATACAGCGTGTTTTTGTTTTGTAAATTTTGCGAGCGATTTATTTCAGACCCGCTATTGTACTACATTAGATATCTTGGTTCCTATTAAAGTTGAAAAAATACAACTTTGGGAACAAAGTGTAAGACCCTCAATTTTACGCAAAGCGGACAAGAAGAATGAGTGACTCAAAAGCAGTAGTGGGGAAAAATGAAGTCAAAAATAACAGCAGACCGCGCCAAAGCGGACAAATTCATAAGACCAAGGCAGTCTGACGTGCTAAGCACGCCAGACTGCTCTTTTAGAAATTACCCTAAAAGAGAGTCAAGAGGGATCGTAGGCCATGCTAAACCGGACATACAGGAATTACTGAACTTACATTTTTATGGCAAATATTTTATTTCTGTAGGCAAAACAATATTGATGGTGTATTGGATACAACATTTTCTGTCGAAAACAATAGTTTCGGTGCGATAAAAGTACACGAATTAAAACCAAACGGCTCATCGATCGCTGTAACCGAAGACAACAAGCGAGAATACGTCAAATTATACGTGAACTATCGGTTTATGCGGGGCATCGAACAACAATTTCTTGCGCTGCAGAAAGGCTTTACCGAAATCATACCACCATCAATATTACGTCCATTTGATGAACGAGAACTAGAACTAGTTATCAGTGGAATCGGATCTATAGATATTACTGACTGGAAAGCTAATACGAGGTTAGATTATGCTCTAACATTTATACTTTTTTTTGCATTTTTATTTGATATTTTTATATTTTTACAATAACCTTTCTTTTATTATATTTTTCTTTTAATTTACTTATTTTACAAACGAATTAATGTTTACAAAGTCGAACAAAATCTTACAAACGACTAACAAACGAAGTCTATATAAAGAGCAATTTATTATTGTTTACAGTCATTACAGATTACACACATTATGAAATGTTAAAAAATGTTGAAAATTTGTTATAGAGCACTGTCACGGGCAGATTTTCAGGGCATGTTGGAGTAATTCCAGGATTGTCCTAAGTAAGGCTGTAGTAACATACACCCGAATGCGATTTCGTTCATGAGTGTCGAAGAAATTAAAAAGGAGCGCTAATCTTACCATACGATTTGTGTTAGCTATAATAACCACATGAAGATTACATTAACTCCATTTTTTGATTAAACATTTTAAGTGCCTCCAGCTTTGAGGAACAGTAAATGCCTATTTGACAATTACTTCAGGGAGACAATTACTCCTTCAGAAGAACTGAATAAATAGCTATATTAAATAAACATACAGTGCGGATACAGCTGATATTGTATTAGTGAACACTAACTACAATAAATTCAATAACATAAATATACTTCCAAATGGAATTAAATTATACAGATTTTTTTAACTTTTAGGCTGAAACACTGTACTCCTGATACGCCTGTAGTACAATGGTTCTGGCAAGTGGTTGAATCCTATTCAGAGGAGATGCGGGCACGATTATTGCAATTCGTCACGGGATCATCGCGTGTACCTTTACAAGGTTTTCGTGCGCTGCAGGGCAGTACCGGTGCTGCGGGTCCACGCCTTTTTACGATCCACTGCGTCGATGTATCACCACAAAATCTACCTAAAGCTCACACCTGCTTCAATCGCATCGATGTACCGCCATACGATAATTATCAGACACTCGTTGATAAACTTACACAAGCTGTAGAAGAAACGTGCGGATTCGCTGTGGAATAAGGTTTTTATTCACCTGTTTTATTTTTTGTGTTGATTTTAAAGCAACCAACAAAATTTATATCAATATTTATGTTGCAATGAATTATTACACCAAGAGCATACACATATAACATTTATAATGACCTTATTTCATCATTTCAGTAGATGGTATTAAGTTGTTTTAGTTGTATAAAGCATTTGAGAAAAATAAAAGGAATAAAGTAATATTTCCTTTATTTCAATAACTAGGACAATAACGAAATTATTTTTTTACTTCATCCGGCAAAATTTTAATCTCTTTATTTTTGAGCCCAATATTTATTTTCCCCGTGTCGTATTAATCTAATGATTAGAGGATATATAAAAATTATCTGAACTTCAAAATATATATTAGTTTACGTAATAGCATATATAAACTATAAATTTTTAAAGTATATACACTTTAAGTTCAGAATATGCTAAACCCTGTTGAACGTGGAGAATTACGTATTTAATACATTATACAGATTGCGCGGAAAAATAGCAAAATAGTCTTCCGCAAAATAGCAAAAAAAATATAAATTAAGCTAAATATTTTAATTAAAAGTGAGAAATGCAACAAATATTAATTGAAATCTATTTTACTAGCCAAAAAATAGGTATATTATTTTTTTAACCGTGGTGATTTTTGGTTGGGTCAATGGCTAACCATAAAAGTTTGGCCCAGTTTTTAAGTGTCCTCTTCTTACTTCATTTAAAACAGTCTTGATTTTTTCACAACTGGTTTAACTTGTAAGTTAACGGTACTTTATCTTCTTCACTACAAGATCATCCAATTCTTCATTCGTCTTTTCGTTATTAATTCTTTGACTTCTCATTTCTGGAAAATGTAAATAATCTGGAAAATAGTAATTCAGGATCATAATAGAGTAAATGAAAGACTGATGGGCTAAATACATCTAAAGATCTGTATTTACATTCATACCACATTGAGCAATCTTCTGCACCCACAGTAACAAGACTTCATTGTTACTTGAATATTTCGAAATATGTTTTTAGAGTGATAGGTGTGTGAATGCCTCTGTATGTGGAACTATTTGTGTCCTTTTTACAGGAAAGTCCGAACTACATAGGTTTTCGCCCATTTTTGGTTAAGTTGAAATAGTGATTTGCCTGATGCGTTTTTCAAATATTTAATAGTCTATTTGTCCATTTTAACAGCGACTTGTCACTAAAAAAACCATTGTTTAGGTGGGTATACTAGTAATTATTCATCTTTTAGCCAAATACCCCAAAATTCAAGTGGTATTAGAAATAAAGCATCCTTAACCCAGATTCCACTAGGCTTAAATACTCCCATTTTTTTATGAAATTTTGCATTATGTAAGTTTGAAAAATTTTCTTAAATTAATTGTAGATGTTATTTCCTAACAATATCAAAATTGTAATAGTATATTTTAATGAAACATATCACGTTACATATCTTCACATAAAGGATTCATTTAAGATGAAGCTTGTGATATTGGGACAAGCAGTTTTTTTTAGCGCGTAGTTAGTAACAATAAGATCATGAGCATTTGAATACTATCAAATAAACCAGTACTACTATAACTAATTGTGCCTTTTCGATTTACAATTCGAATTTAAGTGCCTGATTTTATTGAGATCTTTATGATGAAATATTTCTCTGAATAAACAATATATTTCTCAGGTTTAGCTTTTGTTGGAGAGTAAATCTCACAAAGAAAAGCGGAATTTGACAATGGAAAATAACCGACACTTTCAAGTAAGTGCCCCCTTTATGGTTCCATGTAAAGGGAATCATAAAGTGATTATCCAATCTTTTATGGTTCTTTATAAAGGGAATTTTATGAAGTGGGTCCAAACCGTAGGTCTCAATTTGAGAACTATTGGTTTAGATGAACTTTGTTATACGTAAACATTTAGTTGAATAAGCAAGTTGCTGATATAAATTTATTAATAAATATACAATTATATAATGAAACTAAACATCACATAATCAATATAGGATATTTCGTTAAATATATAACTGTAGATAAATATAGTAAAGAATTTATGAAACATATGAAGTTTTATATATGTATTTTTTTCCCTTTTGCTTTATTAGAACATTTATTTATCTTGCATAGTGGGATGTTTATTATATTTAATCAAATTGTTTAAAAACGTATTTTACAACATGAACTTGTAATAGGATTTATATTTTGTATAAAAATTTAATATTTATAGCAATAGTTTTTTCATTATATCAACAGATACAATGAAAACATATTTTTGTACATACTAATTACTTTTAATTAATGAGACAATTGGCACATACATTACCTATGAGAACTCTAAATAAATAGTAATTTGTATTAGACTGAAAGAGACAATTGATACAAAACGTATTGAGGTATTTTTGCACGACCAAAAATTTGGCCGTGGCAGAAATTTATAAATTGACCGCAAGATGAATTTCAAGAATATAAAATATTTTGTATAATGTTATTCTTGCGTAATAGAAATTCAAAGAAACTGGTCAATAATTTTCAAAATCCTTGTTTTTATATCTTGATTATAAAATGATCTAAAATATGTCATTCGTAACCTTATTGGAAAGCTTAATTATTTTTAGTAGGTGTCTGAAAGAATTTAGAACTGAAAATGTTCGTCGTAGTGTGCAGTAGCATTTCTTCAAGTAGAGTGGATGGATGCTTTATCTTGGCCGATTTATCAACTTTGTTAAGCACTCTGCTTATGGACTCTTTCCTTTTAGAATTTAAATCACCATTGTACTAAACTTATTTAACCTGATTTACCTGAATTTCACACGTTCCCTCGATTGCATATCCATTTCTCAAAATGTACAATATCGGGAATATATCTCACATGACTATAAAACCATTAATTGCTTCACTTCAAGCATATAAGACCTCAGCGATTTCACTAACAGAGCGCTTTTCAAGTGTTTTCGAGATATAATTTTAATTGGCTGTGATCGGTGTTCAAGTTCTAGTTTCAAAAAACTAGTTTTATGTTCAGTAAGATTTTTTTAGTTCAATATTAGGTAAATAAATAATACAATTTTCACAGAATAATGAATAATTTCACAGAATAATTATATACTTTAGAATTGTCAAAAACGGTCTTTATGGTCGTACAAAAATCTGATTACTCTATTTTAGCATAGTAAATCTTTAAAGTTGTGAAAAAGGTTTCTTTGAAAGGAGCATTTATATATTGTACGAAAGTCTGATTTTGTTTAGATTTATTTTTATAATAGCTATTTTATAAAATAAATTCGTAATGTATGTTTTACCCAATGTAATAATTATATGTTATATTTTAAACTAAACACAGTCATTTCTACTGCATTAGATCGTGCTGCAATATCTGTTCTATTCAAAATTAATTTATTTTTATTTAAGCCTATCTATATATTATTATCAAAAACTTTATTTAACCTAATCTTAAACTTTCGTTTAGATACAAGTGGTTAATAACCAATCATTAATCTTGTTAAATAATTAATCGCTTTTTCCGGACATTGAAATCGTTGACTACGCAGTTGATTTTTCAGTAAGGGAATGCAAAAAACTAGATCGAACTGAGATGGTACTATAGGGCGGAAGATCCACTAGGTCGGCGTTTATCTGTTGTTCTTTGATGGGCGTGTACTCTCATTGTCTTGATTGCGAATGATCGTCCTTGGTTTTTGGAATTCTGCGAAAATTTCTGAAGAACGTACTACATACCAAGCAGCCTTATTCCAGAGAAATTGTTGTTGGTTGGCCCGATTTTGAATACGTTATTCTACTCGCTTCGACAACGAATTTTGCTTGGAATTTTCTCACCTCGAAATAAGCATGCTTGGAATCTCCTCACTTCGAAATAATCAAACAGCAGATTTACTGACTTTTTCTTTACGTTCATAAGGATAAGTCCATTATTTCTCACCATTCGGAATATTTTAAACGTGCTTTGATTAATCTTCATTCAATGGACTCAAAGACCTTCGGCATCAATTTAATGTGAGATGTGTTTCGCTCTCCAATCAAAACAGACACAATTCATCTTCTCAGATCCAATTTGGCACACAAAACTTTTTTTGGCCTTCTAAAGTTGTTCCAATCTCGTAATACATCACATCTTCTTTGATCATCTGTTGCACAGCATAAATATTTTCCGAAGCTACTACCTACTTTGGTGCCCCCCTCCCCCCACCCCACACCCCGGGATAGTCTCTAGTACGACTACATAAAATTTCGGGATACCACAGGGATACTGTTGATTCATGTGGTGTTCTTGGCTCAATTCCATTTTTATTGTGACCTGACATGTTTAATAATATTAATTGTAGGTAAATAAATGAAACTTTGAGGTTAGTTGAAATAAACTTTGTCTTTTATCTTAACCGGCTACTGTACCGCCGTCTGCAGATATATATGCAAAACTAAAGACAACCTGCATGTGGACGTACATAAATGCATGCAGCATAGATTACACAAAAACAAACTCATTTCATATAGGTAATGAAACCGCCCAGCTTTACTTTTTAACCTCGA
Source organism: Adranes taylori (assembly GCA_009867245.2). Taxonomy (NCBI): domain Eukaryota; kingdom Metazoa; phylum Arthropoda; class Insecta; order Coleoptera; family Staphylinidae; genus Adranes; species Adranes taylori. Next base: position 10,309 of record WYDF02011426.1, read on the forward strand.
AACAAAGCACTAAAAGTCAATAATTGTGGTTACATAATTTTTTAATATAGTTTTTTTATAGCAATTATAATTTGTTTAGATAGTAACAGTAATAATCTTTTAATGTTATATGTTTCTACTGCAGAAGGAAAATTTTAAGTGTTCTCACATTTTTATGCATATTTTAAAATATTTTGACGATAGTTGCAATAATTATTATTAGTATTTTTATTACAGCGTAGGCAACATAGTTGATTGGACCTGCAATATTCTTTTAATCACGCACTATATACAGTCCAGTTCGTTCTGAAACTTGTGTTTCGATGTGACCTTAACAACATCTTCTGGCAAAGAGTTCCAATGTGGTACTATTCTGTTGGTGATAAAGTGTTTCCTTGGATTGCGTCGACAGAGTTCAGTTCTTAGTTTGAAGCTGTCGCCACGCAAGCGTGTGTTTGTGTTCCTCCTGAATATGCACTCTAATTTACAGCTATAGTAACCGTTTAATATGTTATAGGTTTCTATCAGGTCTCCGCGAGTTCTTCGTTCTACTAGGGATGGAAGCTTAAGGAACGCTAATCTCTCTCTTCGTATGATAGATTCCTAATCTCAGCTGGTAGTTTGGTTGCTCTTCTCTGTACACGTTCTAGAGTCTCTCTTTCATGAAATATGGATTCCAGATCCAGTGATCATATTCCAACATAGGACGAATATATGATTTGTAAATAGTTAAAAAAGCATTAGATGTTATGCTGGGAAATGCTTTCTTCGTTATGTATATTAAATAATTAGCTTTCTTTACAATTCCGTTTATAGGCTCGTCCCATTTCAAGTTTGCGCTTATTGTAATGCCTAGATCTTTTCGCGAGCTTTCATTGGTTCACCAGCAAGTACATAACATTTTTCAGGGTTTTACGCACCCATATGCAAGACTGTACATTTACCAGCATTTAATGGCAAGAGCCAAAGTTGCGTCCAGCTGTAAATTTTGTGCAGGATTTCATGCATGTTATCACTAGGATCATTCGGATACCCAATAATCTTCGTATCATCCGCAAAATGACTAATTCTACTTGACATCTGTTTGGACATGTCACTGATGTAGCACAGAAGAGCAGAGGCCCAAGAACGGACCCCTGTCGTACACCGCTAAGAATGTTGTTTTCTGTTAATTAACTGTCCTCGACACGAACTCGGTAAGTACGATATGTTAAGAAACTTCGAATCCATTTCAGAAGATTACCTCTGATTTCCATTGCATCTAGCTTGTACAGTAATCTTTCTGTCGGCACTTTGTCGAAATTGAGATATGATGTCCATAGGTCTCACCTTTGTCAAATTTAGTAGTGTACTCGTCTAGTGCTAAAATCAAATTGCTTGTAACAGATCGTCCTATGAGAAATCCATGTCGCGATTCTCCAAGTGTGCCGTTTTCAAGTAAACATGTAGTGATGTGTTTGCATAGAATTGAAGATAGGCTAATTGGCCTGTAGTTTTTGGCTTTTTTTAACATCCTTTTTATAGATTGGGATAATTGTGGCTTTACTCCATTTGTCAGATACTACACCCCCGGTCAAGGAGTCGATCATAACTTCAGATAATGGAGAGCAAATTGCACTTGCGCATTTTTGGAGAAACACGGCTGGTATGTTGTCCGGTCCCGGACTGGTGTTTGTCTTAATTTGTTTAAAACATTTTGTACTCTTGCCGGCTGTATGTCAACTGAATCAATATAATTTGCCATTTTCGGTAAGTATGGTAGATGACCTTGTTTCCTGAGAGTAGACGCTAAGGGACTGCTTGGAAAATTTTTCCGTTATTAATGTGCTGTCAGAAGCTGGTTCAGACTGGTTGTCAGTACATAGTGATATTGATCTCACTTTGGAGCTTAGGGTATTTATAACGTAGCTAAAAATTTGTTCCTGGCGTCAAGAATTGATCCATCATACTTCCTTTTTTCTAATCTAATTCTTGACGTAACCTCATTGCACATGTTTCGATATTCCGTATATGCTTCAGCTGTCTTTACTGCTTTGTAATGACCCCATGTGTATCTTTTCTTTTGTGTAAGCTTTATAATCGTCAAATTTAACCAGGGTTTTAGTGCGTATTTCATTACAGTTTTTTCTGGCATCTATCGTTTTTTCTGGAGCATACTGCTCTATCGCACTTGTTAGAGAATTTGACAATTTTGGGTAGCTACTTAGCTCAGAGCTGGACAAATAGTGGCATAATTTGCTTTGTTGAAGTTGCGAACGCGCTTGGTTTTGCAATTTGTCTTATCTATGGAAACTTGGACGTTTACTTCAAATAATGCAATAGTGGCTTTTTCCTATGGGCGATTAATAATATATTTAATTTATGTTTAAATTATATGATGTGAATAATTTTATTAAACTGTAGTTTAAGATAGATATTTCATTTTGAACATGTAAATTTTGTATGATTAAAAGGCATTAAGATAAAACAATTTTAAATAAGTGCTTTTCGTATCGCATAGTTATTTATCACTTTGTAAAAATCTGTATTTTATGATATTACATATGTATCTATGAATATTTTACGAACAAATATGTCTATTTCAATATTGTATATATGTGAATTTTTATAAAATTAAAACTTATATTATTAAAATAGGACTTTCATTTTATTAATTTGTAGTGTATTATGAAACAAAGTTTTTGCTAATTTAAGTTATTTTGTATTTACGAACTTTTTTAAAAATAATATAGTTATTAATTACATTAGTAAGTGTACCTTATATAGTAATATAGATAACGAGAACAATACACGAAACAACATCCAATACATCCGGTCATGTCTATTAATACACAAAACAAATATATAAATATACACAAAGAAATGTGAGGATGATCTACTGTGAGCACCATGGGCCTTGGTTCCACATGTATGTTGTGCATGCCCACTTTGTTCAAATGTCCAATCATTTAAAAGAATATCATATTTCTTGTGTGTAACTCACCGAAGTCCACACAAGAAACAAATTGAATATGTTATATGTTTAAATAGTCATAATAAAACAGATTTATATTCGAAAGAAATTTAGTAAAAATAATTTATGAAATCTTACATAAATAATATTGTTAAAATATTAAATAAATGTATGTTATGTTTCAAGATATGACGATATTAATAATCATTGGAATTTTAAACACTGAAATAAGATATCTTCTCAGAATCTACTAAATGCTGATTAATTAATTTGACGCTAAAGTTGGCAAAATAAAGCATGAGTATATTTTTTATCTATATATATATATATATATATATATATATAAACTTGCGTGCATAGAAATCGGCCCACTTTAAACTTTTGACTTGAAC
>WYDF02011437.1:7384-27020 GCA_009867245.2 Adranes taylori
TGTAAATTCACGGATAAAATTATATGAAGGAAATGTTGACGAAACTGAGAAATATTAATGTATGGCATGAAATATTGGCCCATAATATCGAAAAGCGTATACAAATTGCAGTTCGTAAATGAAGCAAAAGTATCTGGTAGTAACTGGAACTGGTACAAGTAGTAATTGCTGCATTACAAAAACGCATTATTTCCAGAAATAATTCCAAGAAAACACACACTATAATAAGAAATCAATTTATGTGACAAGATTTCATAGACGACGTATTCATAGACCTTCATTCGACGAAGTATTCATAGTTGGGGAAACACAAAAAGTCGGATTTTATTTCAATATTTTACAGATTTGGTAGGAAGCTTCATAGGATCAAAGGACTTTGTTCCAAGTCTTACTAATCATTCATCAGTTAAATACGAAGATAAAGTATCATTATCAATAAACAATTCCCAATTCTGACGCCATGGTGCAAAAGAGTTTCGTTTCTTGCCTACAGCCTCTGTCGTGGAATCTGAAGGTATTCACTAAAAACACCTAGCACACTAAAACTACAGCCAAATCCAAGTAAATAGAAAGAATAGTATTTATGCATTTGTATTAAGTTTAGGTAAATATATCTTCGTTTGCAGAAAACAATACCAGAATTCTACAAGAAGCTAGTAGTTCTTCCGCCGCGTTTCATATATTGTTGACAATCTCTGAATTTCTTTCTAAAGTTATGCAAAGGAAAGGGACTTCGAAAAATTCGAGCCACTTCCAGAAATATCTGACCAGACAAAGAAGTATCCTTACGTTTGAAGTTTACAGCGCTACGTTGTTTAGTACTTGTTTGGCAGCCATTAATACTAAACGCCCTCAATGAATTAGTAAACATGAAAAAGTTGGTGATACAATACTTTAATTTGAAAGGCATCAGTCCTACCAATATCAAAGCGGATTTTATTCTAGAGGAGTCTGCTCCTTCGTTTACAATAGTAAAATATTGAGTGGCAGAGTTTAAACGAGGCGGCACGAGCTGCCTAGACGAACATCACAATGGTCGACCAAATGAGATGATCACATCAGAAATGGAGAAAAAATCCACAAAACGGTATTGGATGATTATCAATTGCAAGTATGCGAGCTAGGCATTTCAAAAGTGCTATACATCGCACATTGACTGAAAATTTGGACATGAGCAAGTTATGCGCAATATGGGTGCAACGATTACTGACAATAGAACAAAACCGGCGTTAAATCGAGTGTTTGGCGAAGTTTCATATCAAGAAAGCTGAGTTTTCGCCTCGATTCATAACCATGGATGATACATGCGTTTATTACTTCACACCTAAGGCACATAGTCAGAAATGGGGATGGAAAGGGAGAATATAAGATGTCAGTTTTCTGGGATGCACGTGGGATAATTTTCATTGATTATCTTCAGAGAGCAGAAACAATCAAAGGCGAGTATTATGCGAACTTATTGTAGCGCTCGTGTGATGAAATCAAGAAAAAACGGCCGCATTTGGTGTAAAATGAAACTTTGTTTCATCAAGACAATGCATCAGTTGACACATAGCGAACTAGTGGCCAAAATCATGAGTTAAGTTCCGAATATAGCACTAGTTTAGCAACACTGGGTTCTTAAGTAGAACTATAAACTAAGTAAGAATTAGATACTTTCGTACTTACAGTACCATATCTAGGACAGTATTTAAGTAATTCAGGAACTTATTAAACAAAACAACTATTATTCACTTAAAAACAATTATGTTTAGTGTTAAATGTAACTAAAAGTGTAAGCATATATTATACCAGTGTCGTCCATAAATGTTATTGTGAAATTCCAAAAACTCATTTATTTTATTGTAATGTGTTATTATAGCATTTTTCTCGTTTTGATAGTTTTATAAATTGTAAGATTTAACTAGCTCGGATTATTTTCTGTTTTCAAACTTGAAAAAATGTTAGGTGGTAAAAGATTTCCCAACATTAAAGAGGTGAACTCTAAGGTTGATGGCTATATTGAGAACCTCGAGGATTTTGACAATATACTGGGAATCGATGCTATTGAACATCTTCAAAAATCTATCGAGCTAAAAGGAGACTTCTGGATTGGGTACATCTGGGACTACCTTCGAAATTTAAATAATAATTTGTTAAAATTTAAATTATTTGCTCGTATAACTGTCTCAGCCTATGTAAAGTTTAGTGCACGCCTACTCAAATTAAGCAATTAAATATGGCATTTGAGAAGATTGCACCAGTAATGTATATCTCTTAACATCAACCTAAATACTTAAAAGGCAAGGTCAAACTAATTTGTAAGTTGAATCCCTAAATCAAATTCTTGGAAAACAATGGACTTCTCCCAATGAACATGCTCGGAAAAAAGCAAAAACAGTTTTTTCAGTTAATAAGATTACGGCTACAATTTTGTGGGATTCCCAAGGCACAATCTTCATTGACTCTTTAGAGAAGAGAAGCACAATAACCGGCCAATATTATGCTAATTTATTGACCCGTTTCGATACAGAACTAAAGAAAAAAAGGTCGGATTTCTTCAAAAAGAAAGTTCTGTTCCACACAGATAACGCGCTCTCTCATCTGTTCGCCATTGCAATCGGTAAATTCATCGAATTAGGATAACAATTTCTACCCCAACCTCCATATTCAAAAAAATTGTAAAGCCGCTGGATTAAATGTGTAGGGTTCTTGGAAAATACATGTAGAAAAATAAAACGGAATTATGTAGAATAATACAATGCAAGCCTTTCATTAATAAGTTACTTTATAGCCGTAGTACGTCTTATTTTGAAGTGCAAGCTTTTGTACACTCGTCCAAAACAAAAAATTCTGCTTAGGCCCCCCAGATCATTTTCTAATTGCACCATTACTATGCCCCGATTGAACGATTAAAATTCTTCCTGAATATATTCTACATACATTTACTAAATTGTAGATTATATAAATTAGTTTTTTTTTTATATGCATTTGTTAAATTCCGCATATTGTATTTTGGGAGATATTTAGTTGTAATTAAATGTATTTCTTCTTAATTTCATGTTGCACATAAACATTCATCACGAAGGGAGTGAAGGCTGTCAATTGTGTCAACTGTGTACCACTCCTCTCACCTAAAATGTTCATGTAATTCTATCCGCGAAACTTTAGTAACTCATAAATATTCTATTCAGATGCTCTTAGTGCACAAACGACTTAAATATTAAAAAAAAACATTATTTAGCTTTGAACTTTCCTTCAACATCACATCAAACTATTGCGTTGATGAATTATAATATGCTACCGTAACAATCATGATTTTAATCTGAATTCCTTTAAGTTTTTTTTTTTTTTTCAAAGCATACCTATGCTGTAATTAACCAGTAGCCGATTTCCTCAATTTTATATCTTTAATGCAATCAACATTATGATGTGATCCAACTTATAAAATAATAATTAATATTTTTACATAAGAATATCCTAGATAACTTTGGTTCTCACTACAAAACATGATTTTATACTCATTTAATTATAATATGGAACATAAAGTTCAGCCAAATCAGAGTACATACAATTGTTTTGGTTTTTAGTAATTTTAATGTTTTACATAAAAATATTTAGCTAGTAATGCTATCCACTAGACTACGTATTTTAATCACAATTTAACTCGTAAGTGCAATCGAATGGAAAATAGGTTTGCTTCCCCATCTTTTATTTTCTTCCATTTTACTGACGGCCTTGTTTAAATATTTATCGCATGAACGAAAATAAAAAGGTAAGAAAAGTGATGCCACAACAAAACACAAAATGCATGGGCAGATGTCGATCACAAAAAGTTAGAGCTACATCAAAAACAGATTGAACAACTACACAGAAGAACGTCAAGAATACAGACTTGAAGCCAAATGTTTAGAGATTACATAGATTCAGCTTAAAGCGGAGGACTCAATAATAAAATAAAATAAACTGGCTGGGTTTTGGAAAATCCATTCTGAGAAGCTAAATAATTAAAACTTCTTGTTCCAGTGTCCCGACAAGTTCCTTCGGGGCTGCGAATTCCCAAGGCAATTCCACAAAAAATAAGTTTTAGTGCAGCAATCCGAAACCGCTGGCAAGCATAGAGTTGGCACTACTGCAACTGAAAGGAAAGATTGACTTTCCTACTTCTCACATTGTGACTTTCTCACAAACTTGTTTTATAATTATGCTTATTTGCACGCACAGTGATCTTATTTATTCATTTAGATTTATTTTAATTTACTGTGTTCAATAAACTTGTTACCAAATCATTTTAATCAACTTTATTCGTAAAAATCATGAAATATTGTTAAATTTATATATTTAGAAAAAAAAATTATGAATATTCGGTTCATTTCTCGTATGTGGGTTAAACGAATATGCGCGATTTCAATGGTTACTGTTTTAAAACAATCATTTTAGCGCGGTGTCTTTACGGTTACATAACCTAATATTAAAAAAGAAATTGGAAAGCTATAAATATATTGTTTCATCAAGTACGTTGAATTGATACTAAATGTATTAAAAATATTATTGTGTATATAATTAAATTGTAAAAAAGAATTCTCCCTCAAAAATACCAAAAGGAAAATATATATTTAAACAAGAATTCGAAAACATGTGGTCCTTTATTTAAAAGAGGTAGAAATGGGCATGACGACGAGTGTAAAATATGTAATTGTTTTATAAAAATTTGTCATGGGGGGCAATCAGATATAAAGGATCACATAAATTCAAAAAGTATTTAGAATATTGTCGAGCATTGTCATCATCATCACTTAAAATTGATAATTGTTTAATTATAAAAAATTCTAAGAAAAAAGTCATTCTTGCCGAGCTGACGATGGCATTTCATTTGATATAGCATTACCAGTCATTTAGGAGTTCAGATTGTACATCAAAATTATATAGGATTCCAATATTGCTTAAAAATTTTCAAAGGCGCCTTATTATAAATATTTTAGCGTCATATTCGCTTCAAACACTTAGCGCAGCTATAAACAAAATTGATTATTTAGCCTCTTCACTGACGGTCGCAAATCAGACAAAATATTTCTACTATTGTAACGAGGCCAAATGACCTCGTCCCTATTTAGTTTGATGTTAGAAAGATCGAGCATTTGATACTTATACATAATATAAACAATTCAAGAGGTCTAGATGTGATAAGATGTGTAGCGCTTTAAGCAATCAGAAAAGGATAAAACAATTACTAAGAAACTTTTGATATTTCCCATGCACTCTTTCTATAGGAACATAATTTTATCTGACAAATAGAGTGGGATAACTAGTACGACGCTCTTGTTATGTGTATAAGGACGTTATCGATCTACATCAATATCAGTGTGAATGCAGCGTGTGGGGTTTTAGTGGTATGTATGTATATGGAGACAGACGCAGTAATCATAGTTGTAGTGAGGAGAAGTGGCCTAGAACGCTAGATTTCCTTTACTGCTTTCCAGTGTGAAAAATGAAAAGTAAAACCTGTCATTTAAGAAGTATTTAAATTAATATTGTCTCGTTATTTTTAGGGAGGAGGGTCGTTCTCTCCGCGGTGACATGGGTGAGAGGTGACTTTTATATGGGATAGCGTAGCAATCCACTGCTCACAATTATAGGTTATTAATTGAATAGTTGATGCGGAACGATCTAAATCCGCCAGTTAGCCCATATAATTTAGAATAAAACAGTAGGCTGGAACATCGCTAAGTTTGATGTGCCGTTTAGAGTTAATTGTGCTTTTCGTGACTGAGTAATTACTGGTAAGGTCAATCCTTAACGATTGACGTCATAAGCCTTAATAATTCAGGCAGCAGAAATGAAACAGTTATTAAACTTAATTAAATTGTATTGGCCGTTAAAAATGTTTACATGTAATCCAGTGACATGCTCATTCATTCCCATATATAAAATAAAGTAATTAACGCTTTGCAATAAATAAAATTAATCAACATTTGAATAAAAGTGACTTTATGATTTGTTCAGTTACATCAACGAAATGTTAAACTAGGCACTTACAGATTTTGCCGCTGTACACAAACTATTTATTTATTATTTTATTTTAGCTTTACCTTGATCAACGAACTTGTTACTAATTACACTCGACTACTTTATTCATCTAAATTATACTGAAGTTAATTTATCTGAATTATTCTCAAAAATATTAATGCTTAGTACAGCGCTACATTAGACGAATGCATAATAAAATACTTAATAAATTTATGATCACACTTTAATTAGGCATGACTTAATTTTTATTTAATTATTAATCAAATATTATTTTATTCTGGATTATTATTTCGCTACTTAGTTGGACATTACGACGTTCGGTCGATGCCCAGTTCTACTAGAACTGGGCATCGTTTTTATACATACTGATCCCTTTCCACATACCGATATGCATATTTTTCGTCATGATTAAGTTGTACATAATAAACACATTCTAGAATCTTCACTATTCCCCTCTTCTGGTAAAATACATTTAGTTAATGTATTCCACTTAAATGTCTATACTCGTGTCAGGTTAATTACCTTTTATCGTAATTGAGGTCCATCAAATCAGATGCTTCTGGTAACTATACTAAACCCCACATAGTGTCGATTTATTTATTATCAATCAATTACCAGTTAAATTAATTCGTCACTTACAAAATGGCATAGCGCACTTAGCTTATTGTTATTATACCGCCCCTGACTTTCTTTAAGCCACACATCCTAAATATTCATTTCTTCCGATAATTTGAAAGCTAAACACCTCGAAAACAATCTAGTTCCGTCGGAACTTAATCTATTTCTATACTGTAATTATGAACTAATAAAGATGCTTTTTAAATGTATTCCGCTATATTTTACTTGAATGATTCTCTAAATGTTAATTACTACTTGTAGAACTTTCCACTAGCATACAACATGTTTACTGTTAACAACTCTTCACAAGATTTATGCGTCCTGAATTTCTTATATCTTTTATAAGTATTACATGTTCAATCTTTCTAATCTCAAACTTAATAGGAATGTGAACAAATCTCCACGTTACAATATATAAAAAAATCCTCGTTTGGCCAGTTAATAATTTTATTTCCAGTAAGAAGCAATTTTATTTATCATCTATCAAGATGAGGCTACGAGTAAAATTTAAAAACAAATATTTTTAAATAATGTTTAGAAATATTTATGTTTTTATTTTCATTATATGTGATTTTCAATTTTTTTAAGAAAATCTCAATTTTTACCTAAATAACACAAAAATGTTGATTAGGAAAATATTCTTCTTTTCCAATATTTAAATCCTCAGATTTTGGTGAAGTTTTAACAACAACATGATTTTTAAAAAAATCATAAAACATTTCGGTGTAGGAGCACCGTTGATTTACTAATAAAAAAAAAGTAGATACCCAACCCTTTTTTGAAAACTTTATAATATGTACATGTAATAATATATTTTTATTAATGTTGTTTTCTGAAATCTGTAAATCCCTATAATATTGGTGTTTAAAACTAAGTTGTTAGCTTTCTATAATTGATATATTGATAATATATTTTGTGTCAGATATATAAACATTACGTGTTATTGCAAGGCATAATAATTAATTGTGTTTAAAACAATATGTAGTCAAAGACATATGTACACGTTCTTGCATGAAGTAATATATGAACTAATTCAATGCCAATATTTTGAACTTCCATGACCCCCTTAACTGGGTGCGGTTATATCATACTTAATATCAGATTCGAAATCTGAGATTTAGATTGTAAAAGATACCATGTGCAAATTGTATATTAAATATATTCAAGTTTTATTTATTTTATAAGTGAAAATGCTTGTTTAATTATTTCATTTTTAAACCCTTACTCTACTACTAAAGCGAGAATATCAATAACAGACCAGGATTATCAATGAAAGAGAAGTCCGAGAAAAATTTAAATGAATAAAAGCACGTGAATAAAAAGTGCATGAATGAATAAAAGCGAATAAGACCACGTCAAAAATTTAAGTGAATACTACAAGACTTTTCAAGATACGTTCTTCAGTAATAAACACTTCAAGCTTATCGAGGTTAAGACGTTAAACATGTGTCAAGAAATGTTAAGGTCAATAGAATAATATAAAATGTACGCAAGTATGTAATTCTAAAAACGTTTTAATTAATATCTAGAAAAAAATTTATTCTCTTACTGATAGGTTAGATTTAAAAAAAAGACAATTTAATTAGACAGTAGACAGATCGTACACACCCGCCGTCTGACACCACGTGAGATATTTATCTGCGTCTCGCTTCGTCTCAAGCGCAGCGTCATAAATCAAACGACGGCTCGCGTTTCGCACGAGCGATGTTGCCGCATTTAACCGCTTAGACCGCGCATTTTAATTTATGTCTTTACATAACGCTGTTGCCATCTACATGCATTTCATCTTATGAATAATATCAATAAATGAGTTCTAATTTGTTAGTTTTTCATGTATGATTTATGTACTCTTGTTACGCATAATTGCTGGCTGTGCAGATGTGACTTATTATAAGAGGTTCAAAGAATAAAATATTTAAGCTCTTATTAATTACATGCGGTTTAGTTTCGCTTTCAGATTTGGAAATATAGTATGCGTTTTTTCGTAGCATGCATGCTAAATGATTGCAGTAAATTATTCCGTTATACCGCACAAGTTGCATATCGTCCTGTGGAAACATTAGATCCATCATAGAGGCAAAGCTAAGATGGGGTGCAGAGCTCGGGTCCTAAATTCTTAGGGACCTCGAAATTCCGGTTCCACGCTCGGAACATAATGAACCATTTTATTCTGTAAAGATACCGCGATAAAGTACCGATCGCGTTCTGTTTGAAACTCAATCAGGCTATGCCTTACAGTGACAAATATTTAATTAACTTTATTAATTAGTAGTGCGTTATATTATATTTTATTGTGTGCTTTATATAAATTATTAGGAAATCTTAATTTTTGATTCAATGTTTCTAGTAAGTAATGTTTTAAAGACTAACATTTTGAAATAAATAATAATTTTTTCCCCATCGGTATCGTGTACTTACATATATAATAGTTATATTATTATAGCATGGTACACATTTAATCTGTTACAATAATCGATTTGTTCACTAATAGGATTGGCTCTGAAAACGGTGGGGCACCGAATTTGGTTCGTATGCAGAGCAAAGCTGGAACAGGACGATACGCTCCGGTTTTCAAGTCAACTGTCGACCTCTTGTTCCTCTTGTGGATGAACGATGCGTAAAAAGGACAAGCTTCGAAAACTTTTCTACGTTAAGGTTGCCATCTTAATCGGCCACCCTTTAAAATTGGCACCAACATTCTGGAATACGACTGTGTAATTAAAACAGAACATTGTGAGCGGCCCTGCGGGCGTGCTAACACGACGTGAGTTCTGCTCAGTGCTATGAATGTTAAGGCGAAGCAATTCGCGTAAGCGCGAGTAAACGGGAGGGGGGGGGGTAACTATGACTCTTCTTAAAAGATCTACGACTAAGATCAGAAGATCATCAAAATAAAAGCTTTTTAATGCACGTTCTCTCTGGAAATTACAGAATTCATGAAATTGACCAAAGGCGTGAAAACTTTGTATCGACCATCCCTAAAAGAGAACAAGCTGGAAGGCCGCTTCAACGGCAACCTACAAATACCAGATTAACTCGAAGCCAGAAATTTAAAATGTGTCAAGAGCTATTTATAAGAATCGAGCTAAACTTGCGGATCATGTAAGGTTGCAAACACCACTAGACACAGTCGGAGCAGAAATGCCGGAGCAACAGGATGTATTAAATGTTTATGAGGAAAATATTTGACACTCCGTCGAGAATGGACCAGGCCATTTTACTACCTCATGATGAAAATCCTGGTTATATATATAGTCCAGTGACTAGACGGGCTTCAACTGCTACCGAACCAGATGGAATTACTCCAAAAGCGCTACTGAATCCAGATATAATTTTCCAACTAGCTATCCTTTACATCATCGTATTACACACAAGTTATACTCCTAAATGCTTGCGCAGATCTAGGACCGTTCTGATTCCAAAAACAAAAAGAAAACTTACGAATGTTAATAATTGGAGGCCTATTACCATCGGGCCTACAATAATAAGATTGTTCCATAAGATATTAGCATAAAAGTTGGCACTACTTCCAATGAAAGAAAATCAACACGGATGCCGGACACTAGACGGCTGTTTAGCGATCAACACAATAGTAGCTTGCATTATCAAAAAGTACCGGAACAAAACCAACCCTTACTCTATCGTATCATTTAATCTGCGTAAAGTTTTCGATCTTGCTTCGCACCATAGTCTTGCTTTGAGGACACTGATTAATGCTGCGTTCATCCCAAATTTGTGCAGTACATATACGACTGTTATCAAACTGTTCTACATCAATTTCGCGCAATGTTATGGAGATTGGCAAAATCACCATCAGAAGAGACCTTAAGCAAGGAGACCCGATGTCATAAAGTACTTAGGTTTCAAGTATAACGCGGTAGGATTGGAGGGACCCAATATGAGCCACGTTGTAAAGTATATGCCACCTTGAAAAGGATGGATAATATGGTCAGAAACAACATCAAATATATCCTATACACCCGACCCAGTGACGGGGGGATTGGAATTTCTCGTCAATGAAGTTTATCCGAAGATACATGTTAAACATCCAGATCCAGAATAGATAAGTTCCAAAATTCTACGAATAATATAATTAGTGCTGCATTTTGTGAATCACAGACCATACGAAACCGCCTCGAAAGAATTCTGGGTAATGCGCGCTAAGATCTGAAGGAATCGCCGCCGAAAAATGAGCACAGGAATTGGAGAACTGTTATGTAGGGGTAGGTGGCGGTCTTCGCGGTTGTGCCAACTATCAAGACTCCAGCTCTTGGTTTGGTTACCTACGGAAACATTGGCTCGGTTTAACGTAAACAGGAATAGTGAAGCTGAGAACCAACTATTTACCTACAAAGGGTTTACCATATAACCCTCCGGAGCGTAGAAGATGTTGTGGGGCTGTGACAGAGTAGAGTGTATGTCGCATGTTACACACCACGCCAGGCTTCAAAGTCACAACCGTGTTGTTCAGCTTGTGAGTATCTTAGGAAGAGAAAGGGACTGGTATGTTGAGCTGGAACCCCACATTCCAATGCTGAACGGAAGTTTGGTGAAGCCGGACTTGGTTTCGATCAAGGGTTTAAAAGGCATTGACTGCGATCCAAGCGTTGTATTTGAGTCCCATTAATATAGATGTGAAATAGCAGATAAAGTTGGAAAAACACATGACCGATAGTATGACAAAGGTATTGGCAACAAAATATCTTCGTGTCTGTTGTTGGGACTTTTGTCCGGTAATACTTAGTGATAGAGGGTATTGTGTCAAAGGAATGTCAGTATTAAAGAAGCAATTCCAGTTAATCAGAAAGATATCTGAGTAAGCTTTTATCCACCCCGATTTCGCAAAGGGCGCGTAGCGCAGGAATGCATTGGGTTGGAATAGTGACGCTCCAAGGTGAGAAATGATCGAAGAGTTCAAAATATAAGCTCAATTCATCATAGACCAACGTATTTTTATAAATACATAAATGAATTGAATAACGCAAACTCTTAATTAAATCAGTAATAATTTTGTATTCGATTGTTTTGTTCTAAATGAGCTCATAGTCAATACCTTACAAATTATTGTTTGTAAGGTATTGGTAAACTAAAAGGTAAACAAAACAAAATTAATTATTATCATTTAAATTAATTATAATTCAATTTGATGTTTTTGCAAGATTACCAGACAGACATAATATAACATAATAATTTCAAATACTCACATTTAGGTATACTATTGTTTACATTGCATTGACAAAACATGTAGATATGAACTATTTGCATTTTATTGAACTGGTTCTATTATGATTTGATTTTCTTTTAAAAGATTTTAGTTTAAACAATTCTATTTTTGTTATTACTACGTAATTTTTCTACGTCAAATATATATATCTATTATTAATAATATTTTTAAGAAAATACAAGTTATTTTTAAAGTTGTTACCATGTATCTCGAATCTTATTGTGGCCTAATAATCTTAATTTCCATGAGTTGCGCCAATATATTTTAAAAGATTGCGCAGTGCTCTAAATCAATCTAATTAAAGTTTTTTTAACTTCATTATTTAAATTATTAAGGGTATATTGATAACTTAAGCCAACCCTACATTTAAGTTAAATTATTAATTAATTATTAAAGTTTAATTTCAAATTCTTTTATTTGTAGTAACATTCTTTCCAAGCTTCCACAATTGCGGTAGTTTTTAAATTACACCTCCCAACTGTATATTTTCTATTTATTTTAAAATTCAACTAATTTTCTAATTAATGAAAGAAACTAAAATTTAAAACAAATCATAGAAGTGACCTGTAAATCAATTGTTTGTTTAAACAAAGATTTGTATTTTATATTCAGATGCAACTAGCATAATTTGCCGCCGTATAAATCAAAAACATTTACGTTCATCAACGCTCAACTCAACAATGCATGCAGAACAATTACGAGTCTCGCATCATATATCTCGTTCTATTAGAACCCGGTACGCTATTTATTCGAATCGATGTCATCGCTTTGTATCCGACACGGTATGCAGGTCGGTGCGGTATCCAGGAACTGACTCGACGTATAATGAGCAATGAACCATGGGACTGCATAATTTTGGATGCGTATCCCTCTCGGTCAATGCGTTGCGTATTACATGATCATGTCATGTGCAAGGAATATGTGGATTGGCTACGCGTATGCTATGTGTGTGTCTGCTTTTTGCTCTACACGTTGCAAGCTCGTATAATTAAATACGTTCCTCCTGCTTTCTTTACGTCTTTACGTAGAAAACTATGCTATTGCGTTCGAAGTAGAAACCTTTTCTATTTATTATTAAGATAGTTTTCAAGTCTCTGAAGATAGGTCTAAACTTAAAAACTATTGTATCGTCGACGGTACATTCTTGTGCTATCACTTACTCTACCCATAACTTTTCTCCTTTCATTGCTTGCTTTAGAATATTTCTTACACGTCGTTTCTTTTTCTAAACATAAGTACCCCATTTTCTCCATTTCTTGATTGTCATTCTTTTTTTTTGTGCTTCACACGTATCCTTTGTTACCTCTTCAAATACACAGTTAATTCCCTCCATAGTCCCTTAGTTCACTTCCTTGATCTTTTGATCCTTTTCACTTTCCTTGATCATTGATCGGTTGAAAATCCTTAAAATATGGATATGGCACAACTTTGTTTTGTAATTATAATAATGAAAAGATACACTTTACAAAAAAAAAAGGTAATTAAATTCAACTTA
The DNA here is from genome assembly GCA_009867245.2 of Adranes taylori. Classification (NCBI taxonomy): domain Eukaryota; kingdom Metazoa; phylum Arthropoda; class Insecta; order Coleoptera; family Staphylinidae; genus Adranes; species Adranes taylori. Next base: position 20,728 of record WYDF02011437.1, read on the forward strand.
AAAATACGCATATCATAGAACATCTAGGTGTAATGGTGCTTGTTAGGTGTAACAATTTTCAAACTTTGTGTAACGTGTAACGTAGTAAATTTCAATAATTGTTAAATTAAAGTAAAATTTTAAAATAATAAACACAATGTAATTAACAAAACAACTGCATAAAATAAACTAACAGAAAACAATTGAGACAAAAAACAAAAGAGAAGAATACAACTTACAAGTGAATCCACTTCTGGATCTGCTATGTAGTAGGGTTTTTCTTGTCTTATCTGGAACAAAAACAAAAACAAAAATGAAACATAACTGGGTAAATATAAAATCGAAAGGAAAAAATATGGAAAAGGCATTAATATTAATGACATGTCAAAAATCAGTCAAGCGCAATATTAAGATGCACGAGAGGATGTCCTCATAATGTGCTGGTTGCGAACAAGTGAGAGGAGCATCTTCTCTCCGATCGAAACAGTCAGATTTGTAACGACTTTATAATACACATATGGCTGTTCGGTTTTATTATTAAATTCAAAATACATTGCTTAATTTTTAAGTAAGCATATCTATTAATGGATCCGACGATTTACGTTTTGGATATAAAATCTTTTGTTTTAAAAATTAGGTAATTAAAAAAAAGGAATAATTTTTCAATATTTTTCGAACACATCATACATATGCATTTCCTTGCCGATTTTTCTGGAACTTTGCCTTGTAGTTCGTTGAATTCAAACATTTACATTACGAAGATTAACGGACTGATGGAAATTTCTTTTTTCGGAGCACACCCAAAGCGTTTTTACACTACTAGTACCGTTGTCATTATTTATGTTTCGGTAAACAAACTTTCTACATAGTTCCAAATACTGGAGCTCTTTAACAATAGTTGAATTCGTTTTTCCAGCCAAATACAGAGCAACAAATAAAAATCTTGTTTCATTAACTTTATTATCTTGAGATCACCTGTAGGTATATATGTATGCATCTATATATGTCATCGAAAGAAAATAAACGTATTTCTAAAGCAAAAAAAGTACCATACACGCAAGGTTTTATGATACCTCGCCGATGTTTGACCATTTATTCTTATTTCTATATTGCAAAAGTTAAAACGCATCAATAATATTTCTTATAATGCTAACGGCATACAAGAGATTGGTGGTTACGAAAACCATAAAGGTAATTGAACGGATTGCAATTATTTATTATTATTTACCATTAAGCCGTATTGCATTTTATATAAGTGCACTTTTCATACGACAAAATTGATTCACATAGCTATAAAAACGATTATTAATTTATATAATTTGTAAGATGTCACGTTACATATAATGTATAAAGTACGAAAGTGGTACTTTTAATATTTAGTTTCAAGAAAAGTACAGAATATTTAAGAAAATTGTTCAAGGCGTTGATCTACTTCGTCAATGAGGACATGAGGGGGTCAACGACAGAAAAGAAGATGACGGAGATAGGACACCACAGAGGTCCATTAAGCAGATCTACCAGCATATAACACGCATATTGGTAGATGCACCAGTTCCGCCCACAGCTCCAGGGAACGTGCCATTACCACCCACTCGAGGCAAGGTAGCTCTACACAATCACACGTGAAGATCATCACCCGCGACTTTAGCAATAGCTATTGATGAGTTTGCGTACTTTATAAAAATAATGAAGAACAGCGAATTACTTTCCCATCCCTGAGATATATATATATATATATATATATATATATATAAATGGATGTTTGTATGTTTGAAATTAATAGACTTCGGCACCGTATGACCGATCATCATAAAGCTTGGCACATTATGTAATTTCTCAGGGAGAAGGTTTTTATACTATCCACATTGTTGTAACTCGCCACTAGATGGAGTTGCTTTACATCAACTTCTACACCGTTCAACCGACTACCATGAAAATTTATATGCATAGGTATTTGAGTACGAAGAATATTTGTAGGCTATCCACTTTGTAGTAACTCGCCATTGGATGGCGAGTTACTACAAAGTACCTGCGCTGCATACGCGACCGCAGGGTACAGTAATGATAGATCGCAGTAAAGATGCGACAATTAGGGCTTGTAGTAAAGATGCTGTAAAGATGCGCAGTAAAGATCGCAGTAAAGATGTGGCAATTAGGGCTAGCCGCTGCTCGCAGCGAAGTCGCGGTAATTAGACATGTCGCTGAGTCGTGGTAACTAGACCATGTAGCTGGCCGCGGCAATTCCGCATGTCGCTGTCCGCGGAAAAGCCGCGGCGATTAGATCATGTCGCTGGCCACGGTAAAGCTACGGAAATTAGACATGTCGCTCGTCGCGGCAATTAGACATGGGACAGGTCGCGGCAATTAGACATGTAGCTGGCCCCGGCAAAGTCACCAAGATTAGAGCATGTCGCTGGCGGCGGAAAAGCCGCGCCAATTAGCCCATTTCGCTGTCCGCAGCAATGTGGCACTGTGAAGCTGTCGACGCTGTAGGCAAATATCGGGACCAGGTGGAGGGCAAAACAACGTTTGCCGGGTCCGCTAGTAAATTATATTTTAAGTTCCTGATGGTACAAATGCTGTAGTGTAAGTACACTAATTCTATAATTATGTTAGGGCTCAGTTTGTTAATGTTTAAATGCCAATATTTTTATTGAATTTTTGTTGCGTAATATTTGAACATGATTAACATTTTTATTTTATTAATTTGCATGACAATATTTATAAGTACGAAGGAATATTTAATTTAATTGCATATATGTATTAAACGACCAATACATTCTCTTTAGTTTAAACGGCTGTTTCATTTTGCTGCGTGAACTATAAAGACTATCGACTATCGATAAGACTTGGCATTACCATTAGTTATTTAGCTACGGAAGTGATGAATAAATCTGAAAGGTACGCCCACCTTAGCTTAGGTACGCCCAAGTCTAGTGTTTTATTTTAAATTCTATTGGGGTAACTAGGGGATTATAATTAGAACTTTCTGTCTCAATAATTAAAATAATAACTTTGCTAGAAGTCGATAAACCAAACCAACTATTAGAACCAAGGGTATCCGTATAAAATAATGAAAGATCTTAGTGTCTCGTTTAAGGTGAGAGCGGCATAGCTACGTACCTATACAAAACCTCGGCTCTTACCAACGTCACGTCGGAAAGTAACCCTCTCCATCCAAGATAGAACGTAATAGTATTTTATGTACAAACAATCAGAATAAAAAAAGCAGTATAGTGGTCAAAAGCATAACCTCGATCCTGCTTTAATAAAATCAGATTCTGTAACAAGATGAAGAATGTTTGGAAAAGAGGTCGAAAAATAGAAGTAACAAATGTGAACGGAAACAGGTTGTTAGAATAGAAAGAAAAGATAGAATTGGGTATGGGTAATGAAATAGAGATTGGGATGGAATGGGAATTAACGCTTAATCTAAGTGAAACGATTTTTGCTCAACATCTTCGGATCTATTGTAGATAAAAGATTTGAATAAGCTTGGTTGGTATGTTTGAGCAACGATTTTGTTTCAATTTGGAACAATTTTTTGTCAAATAAGTAATCTTTTATCAGGTGCATATTTTTCATGTTTTTATACGTCTGAAAATGTAATTTTTTATATGTGTGAAAATGTGTAATAGAATTGGACTGCTCTAAACACGAGGACTGCTCTAAACAGTCCTTGTGTAGACAGAGTAAACCAAGTTCTAAAGTTTTTCAACCAGGAGATTCTGCGTCTTCCAGGTCCTCTTCTGCCTATAACCTTTCCCTGGAGAATCAACTGGAGCAGGCCATATCTCTTTTGGTTCCTCATTATGTGTCCTAAATATTCTAATTTACGTTTTTTAATTATGTATATTATTTCGGTCTCTTTTTGAAGCATTTCGAGAACTTTCTTGTTGGAAACGTGATCAACCCAGGAAATTCTAAGAATTCGCCTGTATACCCACATCTCAAAGGCCTCAAGTGTTTTGTGGGTGCTTCCGTCATGTTTCAGGACTGTGCACCATTTAGGAGCACAGACCAGACATAACATTTAAGTAGTCTTAGTTTGATGTGTATATTAAGGTCTCTGCTCCTAAATAGATTTCCCATTTTAACGAAAGTGGCTCTTGCTTTTTCTATGCGGCATTTTATTTCTACAGAGTCGTCCCATTGCTCATTAATCGTAGTACCCAAATATGTGTAATTAGTTACTCTTTCAATTTGTTGCTTATTAATTACCAGCTGACCGGGCTGTATGTTATGTTTACTAATTACCATGAATTTGGTCTTCTTGATGTTAAGAGATAATCCGTATTCAGAGCTAGAATTAACCACACGATTCATCAATTCCTGGAGGCCCTCGAGAGTCAGCGAACACAACGATATCGTCTGCGTAACGTATATTGTTCAGTCTCTCTCCATTAATTAACACCCCAGCGTTTGTATTCTCCAGTGCCCTATTAAATATATGCTCTGAGTACAGGTTAAATAGAGTAGAAGATAAAACACATCCCTGCCTAGCACTGCGTCTTATATTTATATCTTCTGATCAATCACCCTCCACACTGATTCTTGCTGTTTGGTGCCAGTACACATTTATTATATGACGTAAATCCTTCTAGTCGATGCCGGTTGTTCTTAGAACCTCCATCATTTTATTGTGGTGGACTTTATCGAAGACTTGTTGATAATCTATCAGACAGACGTACATGTCACAGCCAACATACCTACAAGGCTGGAACAGAACCTGAATTGCAAATAAAGCCTCTCATGGAGGTGGATCATGAGGGTATGGGTATAGGAATAAATGTGGACTTCAACCAGCCTCCCGGTGTCATAGATATGATTAAATATTATTGTCAGCCATTTTATTCCGTCCCCGTCTAGCAATTTCAGGAATTCGGCCCGAAGGTAATCTGGTCCTGGAGCTTTTCCATCCTTCATTTAGTTACTAGGAAGTATAATATATAAGCCTAATATAAATTTTCAAACAAGTAAGCTAATGAACGAAGAATGCAATATTTGCAATCTTTATTCTCGTGTGAATAATAAAGTGTCCATGCTGCTTTAATTGATGTGTTCCAACAGCCAGGCGCAATATTTAACGACATTCTTAAAAGCATCCAGGTAGATAATTACGCGCAAAACAAAACGCGATCGCAAGAGCGAAATAAAAACAAAATAAGAACTAGAAAGAAAACGAGCATAATGGCAAACAAAAGAGGCGCCGTGCCTACTTCTTCGATCTTTACAGCCTGAAAAAGTTGCAAAAACAAGAACATGAAACGAAACAATGAATACGGGTGAATATAAGAAGAGCGATTTACTCTCAAAGACAAAGGCGCTAACAAAAAATGTTCATGAAAAATTAAATCACCCAGCATGTTTTGCTACAAAACATTCTTTTTTAAACGAATATAGAAATTATGTTATGCATAATTACCTGGAATTTATTTTGTTCAAATGTAATTACAGCATTTAATCACAGGCTTATTTGAAATATGTATTTACACTTTTTGTTTGTATTCCTTTTTTTTTAATTTGAAGTCTGCTGACATTATTTTAGTTACATGAATCAGGGAATGTTCCAAATGAAGGCAATTTCGAGGGCGCCATCTAATTCACTTGACTGAAAATGTCATCCTGCCAAAATGAATTTTGAGGTTGGATGGTTAGTTGGATGTGTGTTTATAAGCCCTAATAAGATCGGAGATTAGACCCACGTAAAATAACCATTGAATTGAAGATCGGAGATTAATATGCAATAAAAGCCACCAAGAGTACAAGGCATGTGGTTGGCAGCGGCAAGTCGAAATCATAGAATGCTCCGGACAACACATCTAGAAAAATATAATAGACACATCTTTAAAGTTCGGCATCAACTTGTTCTAAAATGTAATTAAAAGCAGTGTATTTTGAGGTACAAAAGAATTTTTCGACTTGAGATTTTTGTACAAAAGCATTAAATTATGTCAATAGGTTATATCAGGTTAGGATCTTCTTTATTATATAATTATCACGTCGTGACATCAACCGTTATCTGATTCAAGAGTACCTAAGATTCGTGATGTTCTTTCCTCCTAATGACACTCCTCCATCTCATTTTTCTGGCGTCTGTCGCATTATGTATTCACCACAGATGTTGAACAGCTGAGGAGAGATGATACAGCCTTGTCTGGTGCCTGATTCTACTTTAAAATTTTCGGGCATCAGTTCCTTGTTCGTACAATTTGGAGATGAGAAAGGACAGGTGTCTTGGGGCCCCCATTTCTATTAACATCTCCCATAGCTTTCTCCGGTCCGATATGACGAACGCTTTCTTGTAATATATA
>WYDF02011438.1:0-10061 GCA_009867245.2 Adranes taylori
AAGAATTTTATAATATTAAGAAAATAAATGCTTTTGTAAGGAAATATGGAAAGGATACGAGTTGAAATAACTTACCCTTCCATTTCTGATTCAATTTTTTTCTTCCTCAATTCAATAGTTTCCGGTGTCTCCATTCCTGCGGGAATACCCGATGTAAGACCACTGGGCGTAACTAATCCTTCGGAAGGAGTTATCAAACCACTTGTATCTTCACCCTCTTTATCTCCAGCAGCTGTTGAAGCTCCATCTTCACCTTCACCGCCTTCTTCTTCATCTTCCTCCTCTTCTTCTTCACTTTCCTCTTCAGATTCGGATTCGAGCTCACCCCACATAGTACGCTCAATAGCACCATCGTCACCTATATCCTACATCAAACAAAACGCATATTAAAGTACATACCTCTACTCAAGTAAATAAAAAAAATATATGTTTAAATAATACACTTACATCAGGATGGATTGCGCTAGATCCAAAAACATCACCGTATAATGGTTTGCCAGTTTCATCAACCGGTGGTTTGCCCCAACCACCTGCATGATAACCAAACGCACATCCTTCAGGAATCGGTGCATTTAAGCCGGGAATCTTTAAGTTAGGATAACTTGGTGGCGGACCATAACGTTGCATAGCGATAAGCCATGGAGGTGGAACCTAAATTTTGTTACAAATTTAAACAACCGCAAAATTTCGGTTCCAGGTCATGTTAAGATTAACTTTTCTGTAGAAAGTAACAAAAACGTGAAATTGTTAAAATTTATGAATTATTTTGAACTTTGTCCCAAAATACAGTCACCACCTACAAATTCAAATTCCTTTCAAACCTGTATACGTGTTATGTTTCATAATGCAAAAAAATTTTAAAGGACCAGATGTACTAACATTTACTGTTAGCGATAAATCGCAAAGAGAAGTAATAAACAAGAGAAGAATCTATTCAAAGAAAATTTTCATTGCTAAATTTAAACAGAACTTTTAAAAAATACCTACAGCACAATCGCGCAGCAGAAATGTGATTTAAAGTTATGATGTCTTTATAAGATCATTATGGAAAAAATGATTCTTAGGATATTATTTCTAAAGCAAAAAACAAATGAATTCAAACACTCGACTTCCACTTTTCGACCAACTACAAAAGAAAAGCGGATAAGTCGAAGACATTTTGGAATAAAATGAATAAAAAACGCCATACTCTTTTTCAAAAAACAATACACTAACTTACTTGCTTAATTCATATCAACATATATTTGAATTTAATTGGTTCATCAGACGTTTTAGGTCTGTACGAAGCTACATACCAGATTTACCAAGCAATTTAAATATAAAGACTGCTCCAAACCTTAATTGGTTGATGAAAAATAGTATGGAAGAATAAAACCTTATCAAACAATTACAAAGCAATCTAATACTTTTCTAGTAGGTATGAAAACAGACCTGCACTGATATGTGCGGCATCTCACAACAGTTGTCATTATTCAGAGAAGATTAATAATAATATAAAAGTATAGCACCCCTATAAGTTCTTATAATTCTTATCACAAAAAAGTAAAAATCTTAATATATTCTATACTTTATGTGCATTAGGTCCAACAGGCATTCCAAGTGCTGTTCGCAACTCTTCTGTTAAATCACCAGGTTTCTTCTCTTTCAATCGTGTCTCGAATTCTTTGCCTTCATAATATAAATCTCCATGAATTGTCATTCTTGGTTTCGTTTGCCATCTGTCAGAAATTAAATATAATTCAGAAATTAGATAAATAGACGAGTAGAACGTATTCAGTTAATACAGTTTAACAAGAGCGTGTCTTGTGCCATTTATGATTGTTTTATATGTTGCACCAAAATCGCAAAACAAAATGAAGCTGACAATTTCCTGACAAAAGCACGACATTTAAAAATATGCACTCTAGCCCAGAAGTAAGCGTTAAAATCATAAAAACAAGAATGCGTAACATAACATGGTAAAGTGCGCCACTTAACATTTCTTGTTAACAAATCATATCGAACGACTCATCTGGACAAAGCAAAATTTACAGCGCGCCTGGAATGTTATTTTCACTAATTAATCTTCTGTTTGGGCTTGGTTGTCGCGGAAGAAAAGCTTATAAACCGCGAAAACAAACTTATCCAGCATACCATTAAGCACCTTGTAAATGTTTCATGTTTGGGTATGCTACAATTTCAAAGAATTTGATAACTTGTGCCTCTTCACAGACTACTTAATGTTTCGAAAATATTAAAATTGTAACAATTAGGGTTGTTGAGATCTGTTCTAAATTCTACGAATTTAAGCACACTGAGAAGATAATGATCATGAAGACTGAAGTGTCCTTTCCAGTGGTTGAAAGTTCGAAAGTGACATTGGATTGGCTATCGCAGTCGCTCGATTTGAACGCCTTCGAAAATATGAGGTCATCTATGGACGAAGCTACACATTCAGTTATTACCCTCAATTCGTTTTGAATGGAAATATTTATGTCCGACCAGATAGAAAGTTTGCCTTTGCATTACGCGGCAAAAACGATGACAATTTTACCAAGTTTTAATTTAATGTGTATTTGATAATATAATAAGATTTCAAATATAACAATTTTCCTAAATTATCTTTTATTCTATACAAAAACTTAGACACATTGTTGTAAGACAAATTGTACAAGGTGGTGCGGAGCCAACTCACATTTTTCAACTAATATATTATATTCGGAAGCAGGGAAAAAATAAGTAAAAGTGTCTATAAGTATTCCATTTATTTATCACCGGTTACAAGGTTACTTTTTGAAAACTATCAGGCATATGGCCTCCGTTTACATCAATGCACTGTTGCAAACGTTTCTTAAAGTTGTCGTCTCCTCAGGTCCACAACAATGGCTACAACTTCGTCACGAATGGTTTGCTTGAGTTCTTGAATACTCATGATATGCCTCTGGAACACACGGTCTTTCACGAACCCACACAGGAAAAAGTCTGGTATAGATGTCGGGCGACCGAGGTGGTCAAGCGATTTTGCCGAAACGAGAGATAACAGCTCCGAACATTTTACGAACTACAGCCATACTGTTTCGCGCAGTGAAGGCTGTTGTTCCATTCTGCTGGAAATATAGGTTTTTAGAGTCAATGCCAAGCTGTCGTAACTTTTGTTCAACAAAAGCCTTCTAACATAGTCACATTACGTTCTGAATCAACGGTTACTGTTTGTTCATTGTCATTTTCAAAGAAATACGGGCCTACAATTCCGAAAGCACCGACTCCACATCAAACAGTCTCTTTAGGAGAGTGTAAGGGCTTTTCATTAGGGTTTACTGGTGAACAGTATCGCATGTTCTGTTTGCTTACCCAGCCAGAAACATGAAATGTGCTTCGTCGGTCATTAGCACATTATTCAGAATGTCTGGGTTTTCCCAAAACAAACCACTCATAGTGGTGCAGAAAGCAAGTCTTGCTTTCTTGTCTCTTTCGTTAATTTGTTGCACAACTTTGTAAGGGTGAAATTTTATCTCTTTTAGCATTCGATTTAAACATCTTCTACTGATGCCTAAAATGCGAGGTTTCTGGCGCGCTTAACGGCAAGGACTGCGTTCACAAGCTTCCCTCACAGTCTGCAAGTTCTCTGGCGTCCCATTGATCCAAACACAGGTAATACGGGGTTGCACATTCCAAGGTTCCATGGCGACTGACATACCGCGTGGCTTCGCACGTCATGAAATGGCGCCCCCTCTAACATTTCCACTCCCGGCAATTATGACAAACTATGTCGGTGCCGCAGTATTCTTATTTTAAATGTGTAAATTGGCTCCGCGCCACCCTGTATAATTAATCGGAAAGGAGTATTAACGAACCTTTTAGTTTAGAATAAATAAAGGTTGATGGATATTTTATCGATGAATATTATCTTAACAACCAATAATTATTTATGCGTCATATTTGGGTATAATAATGATTTTAGATAAAGCAATTTCTGAGTGAAGCAAAATATTCTTTAAATAGGTGCGTTAATTTATTCGAAAACTGCTTATAGACGCTAAGGAGATGCAAATTGACTTAAAAATACCAGGTAAGAGTAGATGCATTTCACTGGACTCATAATTCAATGCAATTATGCTATTTACATAGGAGAGAATACTGAAGACGGCTTCCACCGAATGCCAGAAATGCATCTACTCTTACCTGGTCTTTTTTAAGTCAATTTGAATCTCATAAACGTCCATAAGCAGTTTTTGGATAAATTAACACACCTATTTAAACAAGTAGAATAATGCGTAAAAGCAATACTAATATCTTCTTCATTTCGGCAAAATATTTTTATTATGTAATATATTTAAACATGCTATTAGCCTAATTAGATGCAATGATGGTAGTGGGCTATATCCGCAATGGGAGGTGATACCATAACAGATTGGGAGGTGATACCATAACATACCATAACAGATTGCTAAAAATGCACGACTTACTTGAAAAATGCATCATGGAGCTTTTGGTAATCGATATCGATTTTTCCAAGCTTAGGACGAGCACGTTCCCTCATTTTAGCCTTTAATGTTTTCGATTCATCTTTATCCTGAAGTGATGCTCTCATTTCCATAATACCAGTTTTCTTTATGAATTCAGGCAGATTGAAGGGTGGCTTCTCTATACCTCTTTTACCCTAAATAAAAATATTCATTTAATTGAAACTAGTCGTCTACCTACTTTTTTTAGATCAAAATTCTTTTACCCGAACATCTCAACCACTTTCATACAACCTTAGAATAATAATTATTAAATTGAATAAATAGAATCATTTATATTAAAACCATATTTACAAACTAAAAAGAAGGAATGACATCATTATAGCAGTGCTCTCGCTGCCTTAATGCCAAAACACGAATTCCTCAGACCAAATTAATATTTCTTGAAAGAACATCATTATGCTAGTTTTCTCGTTGCCTTAATTCCAAAAAAAAAAAAAAAAATGATTCCACAGACCAAATACATATTCTTTTTAATTTAATATTGTTTTTTTGTATTTCATTATAATTTTTTTTTAAAACACTTGTTATATATTTGTTATATATTTGTTATATCTTGTAATACTGGAATCGTTAAATAATGAACTTATTATTTAATGTAAACAAAGTGTCTTAGATTCATCAAAAACAATAAATGTTTTGTTGAAAACACCAAAGATACGAAAGTAAAATACATACAAATAAAAACAGATGCATCAAAATTTCACAGCCTGGGTTCAATTGTACAAATTTCACTAAAATGACTCGTTTTATAGAAGTCGATATAATAAAAATTATAACTCATTTTTACCAAAAACTCCACATTTATTTATTTATTGCAATTCAACATTGTATTAGTACAATAATAATAAATAATAATACACTAATTAAAGCATTACATTATGCTTAAGAAAAGTAATGCAACACAGTCACATATCGAGCCACAAGTCTTTAAAATACCAACCATGAAACTTATTTTTTTTATTATTTAACTAAAATAATAAAAATGAAATGGTACCTGGTAAATGAAATGAAATGGTAAAATAATAGAAATGGTAACTGTTCTGTTCAACAAGTGCCTCGAAAAAGAGAAAATACCGGAATCATGGGAAAACGCAGTTATCACTCCGCTGCACAAGAAGCACATTACGAAACTAGAAAATTACAGGCCCATCAGTTTGCTCTCGCACTTGTACAAACTATTTATGAAGGTGATAACGAAAAGGATTACGAAGAAGCTAGACTTTTATCAGCCGAGAGAACAAGCCGGACTTCGATCTGGTTTTAGCACAAATGACAATTTCCAGGTGATGAGGAGTCTAATCGAAAAGTGCAACGAATATAAAATTGACATTGCACTGTGCTTCATAGACTTCGAGAAAGCTTTTGATTCGGTCGAGTTATGGTCAATTATAGACTCCTTGGGCGAATATACGCGTATGATCAAATATATCTACGAGCATGCAACGTCATGTGTGAAACTTCACAGAACCACCGATAAATTTCGAATTGGAAGAGGAGTCCGTCAAGGCGATACCATTTCACCGTAACTGTTCACGTCATCTCTGGAAACTATCTTCAAAAAACTTGATTGGGGTGAAATGGGAATGAACGTAAATGGAAAGTTTCTGAGTCACCTTCGATTTGCCGACGACATTGTCCTGATATCAACGTCTCTGAAACAGATTGAAACGATGCTGATGCAGCTCAACGAGGAATCGCAGAAAATTAGCTTGAAGATGAACATGCCGAAAACGAAAATCATAACGAACATCTACGGCGCCAAAGCTATCAAAATAGGAGACGAGGAAGTCGAAACGTAAGCTCGTGCAAGTACCTCGGCCATGACAAGAAGCTCGGTCTCGACAATCAAACGACCGAAATCAGAAGAAAAATAGGACTCGGTTGGGCAGCGTTCAGCAAACTGCGGTATATATTCAAGAGCAACATGAACAACAGTCTGAAAAGGAGTGTATTCGACATGTGCATGCTGCCAGTGCTGACATACGGAGCCGAAACTCTCACGATAACAAAGATATCTGCGAACAAGTTGACAGTTGCACAAAGGGCTATGGAAAGGGCAATGCTAGAAACTCACTCCGAGACAACATGACAAATGAGTGGATCCGACAGCAAACGAAAGTCACCCACGTCATGGAACGAATAACCGACGATCGATGGACCAAAACCATTATGCAATGGCGGCCGCAAAATAAGCGACCAATGGGACGTCCACCGGAAAGATGGACCAACGATCTCAAAAGAACGTCAGGCACGACATGGCAGCAAGAGGCAAAGGACCGGGAGAAGTGGCGATCAATGGGGGAGGCCTACATCCAGCAGTGGAAAGCATAAAGGCTGAAGAAGAAGAAGACGAAGAAGTACCTTTTGACAAGTTCGAAAGAACGGATACTGCTCTGTAATTTACAATATGTTTTAGGACCACTTTTGAAAATTGGACAAATTCGCGAAATCTTAAAATAATCTGGAAATATACCTGTTTTTAGAGAGAGATATTGAAGATAATGGTCAGCGGTATGCATAATATTGTTGCACATTCTCTTAGCAAGTAACTAGGAGATTGTCCTGACTGAGTTATTATTTTTAAGTTTTTTTTAAACCTTCCTTCATGTCGTTCTCGTCTATGTCGTCAATTTTTATGAGATTAGAAGGCGGAGAAATATTTGAACTATAATTCAAGCTATAATTCGATCATATATTTCAACGAGTTTTTGAAATGATGCGCAAATCCATCGTCAATCTGTTTGGGTGTATCTAGTTTCAATACATCAGAGTATAGTACAATAGGAATTCCACTAGTACCTTTTTTAGGTTCTACAAAATTCCAAAAAGATGGTTGATTACTGATCATCTCGTTTTATATTGTGTCCAAATATATGTCATATTCATTTTTATCTGTTGTTTAATATGTGATCTTAGTTCTCTAAATTTACTCAAATAGTGCTCGTTTCTTATGGATTTGTAAAGTTTGTGCATCTTATGTTTACTCTTAATGTTTTTTTATGATACCCCTGTTTATGTTTACTCTTAATCTTTTTTAGAATATATCACACACAACATTAATGTCATAATATCTTCAAGTGCGAACCAGTTGTCTGAAGAATTGCATTGTATAATTCTGGAAAGTTGCATTTCCGAAAATTGTAGTTAATGGTATTGTGTCGAATTTTATATTCTTATCATGGTTGTTTTTTTTAGATAAATTAAGATGTTGAGAACCGGGTGATATGTATCCTCCTTTATTAAAGCATGTACGTTATGAGTCACTGTGCATTCCAAATTGCGAAGACTAGATCCAATATGGAATTCTTATCATTTAGAACTTGATTAAATTGATTCATATTAAAGAATTCGATAAAACTTTGAAGCATTGATTCCATGGCTCCTGGTCGGGAACGTGTATCCACGCAATGTCGACCACTAATTTGCAGATTGAAGTCGCCGAGTATCACTAAGTTCATGTCATATAAATTATGTAGATTCTAAATATTCAAACAAATATTCATAAACACAAGAATTGTCGATTGGCGGAACGTACAACACAAACAAAAACAATGCTACACTAGTTACACATGACGTAATTTCGCAGCCAATTATATCGATTTTTTGGACATTCTTTATTTATTGTAGATAGATCTAGTAGTGTTGAATGTATTTCTTACACCAAGAAGAACACCTCCACCCCTAGTAATCCCTGTAGCTGTTAGTTACCTGTCGCATCAATGTACGTCGTAATTTGTCGGGAATAAACCAATTTGATCATAGTGTGTATATATCATTATATAATTATATCTACTAGATTTATTTATAATGGTGTTATACGCTGATATGTATAAATAAATTTTAACGCACCTGCAAATACTTTCGTTTGAAACACCAATGTCTGGGTACTTGAACGGTATTCCTATGCGCTTTTAACTGCACTAATAAACGCGGATCGCGAGCTGTAACATCATGCATTTCGACTACATCCGGACGACTGACTAACTGTTTCAGTTCCGCCACACTAAGTCGAGTCATCTTCTTAAGTTTCCGTTTTGACATTTTCGACTTGTCTTCGACTCTTTTATCTTCCTCCGGCTCCTCGGCTTCTTCCTCTTCGTCCTGGAAGTGGTCGCCGATAGTGACCACTGGTGTTTTAGTTGATAAAGCAGTTGGTACAGCTAACGCTGGCGGCGGAATGTTCGGTTTTTCTTCGGAAATCTTAAATGCTTCAAAGATATGGTAGAATTGGCGATATTGTGGAGCTAATTCATGAAGGCCCAAAGTTTCCTGAAAAGTATATTTGAAACTCTATTCAGTTTATGTAACATTATAAAATTATCTTTTTATACAATGTAATTTTTTTAATGATATATGAAAGAACTGTAAAAATAAGAGAGTTCAAAGGCTCCCCAACCACTATTACAAATGCGTCAGGTCGAGTTAGATTAGTTTTAGAAACGATCGGTCTCATCGAGTCTGAACAAACCATTTGTTTTTGTACCTGTTGAGAATATTTAATAAATAATCATCTAAATAAAGTTTACGATAAAATAAATACCTGGATGTAGTCTACTTCAACATCGATATCTGCAGCGCTTTGTTGTTCACCTTCTTCTTTATCAGCTTTCTCAGCTCCTACAGCTCCGTTGAGAGTGTTTTCTTTTCCATGTTGTTTTCTATTCTTCTTTCTCTTCTTTTTCTTTTTATTTTTATTAACTTTCGAATCGATGTCTTTAATTTTATTTGGAACAATTTTTTCATTCGCTTCATTTTCTAGGTGATCTTCTTCTCCAGGTATGACAAGTACCATTCGCTGACTGGGAATTTGGTGCTGAGTTGTTTCCTCAGTTCCCAGTTCGGTTTCACGCTGATCTTTTAATGCGAGAACCTGTTCCAATGCTTGTGGAAGAATAACATCACGTGGAAGTAAATTGTGTTCTTCAGTTTCCGGCGGATCAACTTTCATTGATAATAGTGAAGGAATGTCTTTTGATTGAGGTGGGGGTTGAGTACTATCTATAATAATATTTCATATGAGTAATCAAAATAAATAAATACAGTCAACATACGAAACTGTAAGAAAACTCGAAATATTTCGTCAGTTATGATTTCGTAAGTCACATTAATCAAGTCATAGTTTATTAGAATAATATTATACGTAAAATTCGGGAATGAAGAGCATATGTTAACTGAATGAATATGTTATGAAACCAATAAGATATTTAGAAAACTGTCAAAATTACATCATCAAGTGATTGCGAAAGTTTAAAAATAATCGCCAAATAAACTTATAGGAAGTAACGCTATAAGAGCATAAGATACTGACATAATTAATTTCATTATGTCCACTTCCTATAAAAGATAATCTTCTAACAATATCAGAAAAAGAAACCTTGTCGGCTAAACTTATATACCTTTACCCTATATACCTTTATTCTTGTAATTTAATGGGTTCATATTATCGCATAAAAATGTAATTCGACCAGTAGACATTTATCACAAGACCCACATTTTGTTCGAAAAAATAACATCTCTTAATTATACTTTTAATATTCTACGAATGAAAAATTCTGA
>WYDF02011449.1:0-13626 GCA_009867245.2 Adranes taylori
TAAACAGGAGCGGAGACAAAATGCAACCCTGCCGTACTCCCTTCCTTATTGACACGGCATCCGAAGTCCCCCTGTCTACTCTCACCTCCGCAGTTTGGTTCCAGTAGAGATGTGCTTTGATTGTAGTATGACCACTTATGGCGTAGTATAAGTGGTCATAAAAAGTTGCCACACTTTTATTCAAGTCATT
This sequence comes from Adranes taylori, assembly GCA_009867245.2. Classification (NCBI taxonomy): domain Eukaryota; kingdom Metazoa; phylum Arthropoda; class Insecta; order Coleoptera; family Staphylinidae; genus Adranes; species Adranes taylori. Next base: position 191 of record WYDF02011449.1, read on the forward strand.
ATGACTTAATATACTGTGCCAATTTATTGAAGCAAGATAGTAGTTAATATTATTGAAATCGCAACCACGAAAGTCGTAGAAAGTCTCCTCAAAATTCATATTAGCATAAGATGTAGTATCCAGATTGATTATGGTATGATATGCATGATATTGTATTGATTCAGGAAGAAGTAAATCAAGGAATTTATTGCATGAGATATTTCTTATATTTGTAAATAATAGGTCTAAGAATGTACCGCGCGAGTTAGGAGTTGAAATGAGTTGTTTAAGTAGGCAAAAGATTCGGCTTGTAAAACCAGCCCCTTTGATATAATCACTCATTGTCTTGACGAAAGATGATAATATTGAAAATAAAATGTTTCAATTGAGTTACGATGAATTTGAATATGATAACAACTAATTGTACACTAAAATGGTAATAATGCAAGAAAATATGTTGATATTTCAAGCGTGTGGTCGTAAATGTTTTTTGTAACTTCGCTGATCACTTCGTCGCTTATAAAACCAGCATGATGTAACCACTCATTGTCTTGACGAAAGACAACAATAATTTCAAATTTCTGGTACTAGATTTCTGAAGACGCTGAAGAATGTTTCTTGTTATCTTAGATTGAACCTGCATTTTAATATTTAACAGGTCTTTCGATGCTAGATTGCAACTATGTATTAATGTTAGAGGACGTTATTTTGAGCAGGTTTCATAAGTTTAACTTTTGTTGCAATTTCTTTTCATTTCAATATAATCGTCACCTTTAATATTTTTTTAATTTACATTTGTTATTCATTTGTTCAAATCATAATTTTATTTTGTGTATTTCGTTAAATAATGTATGTTATATTTAATTACTACAATTTTAAATCAATTATAAAATGGATTATGTATTGTACGGTCAGTCTACTCCATCGAATTAAAAAATCCAAGAAAATTGAGAATTGTCTTACAAAATTAGAAATATCTCAAATACTGTTAAAGTTAGACGACATAGGAAGTGGTTAATAAAAATGAAAGTGGTATTAAAGATCTATGCAATCATTGCATAAAATATAGTGTTCCATTTAAATAAATTTAAAAATTTGCTGCTACGCGTTTTGATTCACCCTGTATACAATTTATAATACTATGAAGAAATTTTTAGGCGCATACTAGAACTTTTAGACGCAGCTAATTCAAAAAATTGCTTACCATCTTCAAAAAAACAAATAACAAATATATTTTTATTCTTTTAAGATACAAGGCGTTAAAATTACCACAATTGTAGGATAAAACTAGTCATAACTTTAGAAACACCCGATATAGACCTAACAAACCTTATATTGGGAGATTATGTAAAAACATGTAGAGTCGAATTATGAAATAAAAAGTAAATTAAATTTAACAAAATGTATGTTTTGTTTGGTCTGAAGTTCTTGAACACCTGTATACATGAAAATAAATTTAGCGAGTGAAACATAAAGCGATCCATACACGCTCAACAATATTGCGCAATAAGGAAAGTTACACAATATTATTGACTGTGAATGGGTCAAATTGAAGATTTGCACAATATATTGTATGATTTTGAATATAAGTATAATATATTGCACAACCTGAAAAATATTGCGTCGTGTGTGGACAACATTGTGCAAATTGAGTGTCTATCAATGTTATCAGTAGTCATTTTTATGAATTCTACCACTATACGGTGGTACACGCGCATTTAAAAAGTATTTGATGCACAGTTCCTATAATAAGAGCTATAGTAAAGTATTTTAATATGACAGAACAAGAAGATAGAGAGTTTATACTTTATAAAACAAGAGGATAGATGAAGTTTTATAGAACTGTGGGATATCCACAGCTCTTTGATAACTCTGAGGGATAAGCATAGCACAAAGCACAGTAATAGAAATATAAGAAGAAAGCAATATAAGCAGCTAATTCTAAACAACAGCTAATTTAATAGATTTTCTTGCATGTATACATTTCTCCTTTTTAACCAATCCTTCAGCCACTCACGCTTCTTCTTATATGCTAGCGCTAACGCCAAACAAGCACCAGTTAATAGTCAACTTAAAATAAAATTTTCCGTCAATAAAATACGTCAATATTATTGTGCAATAATCCTGCACAATATTATTGAGCGTGTGTGGGCCGCTTAAAGCTCTAAACACTTCTGCTTTAAAAAAAATCCATGTAATATAATAAAGGAGAATTTGCACTTGGACGGACACACTATTGGGACAGAAACCGGATAATTATGTACTTTAAAACAATAACATATCCTATCCATATGTCTTCATATGCAGTTAAATATACACTTTAGAATTACGTTTAGTTATATGCTTTGAAAATGGAAAAGTGGAAATTTTAGTCAATGGTTTAGAAATCTCGATTACATAATCATTGAGGGAACAGATACTTGGTACATATGAAAAACAGCAATTATATATTTTCTGAGGGATGTTCTTGAAGATTCGATTGATGTTGTCAAGGATGAAATTTTACTAGTTCTTAAGATTTCGAATGCTTTGTTTGAGATTATAGGTTGAGGATAAAGTTATAGGATTCGGAAAAGTAGAAATAGATATGTCCACCAAGAAGATAATGATTGTCTGGAATTCGTTGCAGAAACAAGGGGAATGAATTTTTGGCTTGATAATACTTGACGGCACAAAAAGTTCTGTTCTGTTCTATTCAGATGCGACCACATTTTGCTTAGCACATTTTGAGAGGTTTGACACCATATGTCCAGAACATTTCCTCTTGACCAATAAACATGTGAATATTTTCGTGCAATGATTTTTTCATCATTTTGAACGCGGATTATCTAAAAAACAGTGCATTAATTAACTCACTTCGTCTTTTGGCGATGAAGCTCCATTCAAGGCATAACTAACTCTCGCGTATTATAATGAACTCACGGTATTCAATAAAGATACCTTAATGAATATCACCAGATATTTTATAAAGTTCTAGAGCTAAACTAAAGGTTCGTAATAAAAAAAACTTGAAACACAAGGAAATATAATACTCCATGAACATATCATATACTGAACAAAGTAACAAAATGATGTTATGCATACTATTTCTCCAAACGTCAAAACGAGATCATTAGAAGCGAGGAATAGCAAACCACGCTGTCATGTTCTTGGTTTGTTTGTTTTCTTATTTATATACCTACGTTTGCGGTTGTGCAATTTCGTGATTGTTTTGCTCGTTCCTCCTCTACGATTTCATCAAAGAACTTTAATTAGAACAGAAACAATTCAAATAATGTTACATATGTTTTAATTTATTATTTTAAAATGAGACACCTACATACAGACAAACACAGATTCTTTCCATTGTTCTGATTTCTTTAACAATTTTCTCGCCAATTGTATAATATTGATATAAAATATAATTTGTATAACATTCCAAATTTTTAAGTGAATTAATTATTATGTTGAGGGGTATCAATTAGTTGGCGCTCAATTTAAAATTCCTCACATCTGAAGTTTTGTCTTCCCACAACATTTCATGCTCAGATATGTGCGCACTGTTATTGGAATTCCATTCAATTTCCAATATTAATTAATCTTGTAACAGATCTGATTTAGCCCAGGCTCCATTGCATCCATTGTTGAAAGGCCTCTTCTAAGCCCAAATTGATTTTTTGTAAGTTGGTTGTCTATTATATCGTTGATTCTATTCAGCAGAAGCCTTTCGAAAAGTTTAGGTAAATTATTTTATTTTAAAATTTTATTACGTACAGAAAATTTTGAAATGACTTCCAAACTCAGAAACGACTTCCAAACTCAAATATCGAGCCCATTGGAAATTCTAGTGGAAGTTTCAAGTAACTAAATGTAATAAAATTTTAAAATATAATAATAAACCTATATATTTTGTGCAACAGAACTTTTTGCGCTGAATTGGTATATAGAGTTGGATCTACTCAAATTTAATTGGAGGAATCTGTTTCCCGTGCGAGAAAAGAGAGGATCTCTTTCCCATGCCAGAAAAAAGATCCTGAATTTGTTAGGAATAGTTAGTGATTAGACCTGTAGGATAATTAAGAAAATTCTCCTTTTTTCTCGAATCTTATTAACTACTGGGAATAATCAAATAATACGCGGAATTATCATTTTTCTCGAATAATCTTTATTTATTCAATGTTCATATTGTCCCCTTCAAAGTAATTCCAATTGGACGTAATATACCTCTTTCAACTCTTTAAAACAAGTCTGAAATACAATTTTCGATATGGCACTTAATTTCGATATGACGTTTAGCGATTCTGCCTTGATCTAATGAAATCGCCAAAACGTGGCCCTTTCATGGTCGTTTTCATCTACGGGAATAGAAAAAAGTGGCAGCGTGCCATGTCATATGAATACGGAGAATGCAGAAACATAACTGTATTGTTTTTTTGCCAAAAATTAGCAAAAATGTGCACAGGTGCATTATCGTGGTGCAATTGCTAGGAGTTGTTTCATTACAAATTCGGACATTCTCTTCGAATTGCTTCTCGTAAACGGCGTAAAACTTGTAGGTTACACTCTTTATTGACCGTACAACCTGGTGACAGGTACTCATAATACACTATCGATTGATATAGAAGAAAACAGTGAGTAGAACCTTCACATTCGAGAGAACTGGGGAGCTTTTCGGTCTTGGCTCTTTAGAAGCTTCCTTTGGAACGATCGAGCCCTAGTTTCGATGTCATATCCATCTTTCGTCACCAGTTATGATTTATTTGAGCAATCCTGGATTGTCGTTGATTTCATTAAGCAGCTCCTGAACAGCGTCAATTCGACACTGCTTTCGATTGAAATTCAACAATTTGGGAACAATTTTTGCTGCCACTCGCCTCATGGCCAAAAAATCCAAAATAATAGGTTTACGCCAAATGAAATGTCCATGACTACTGTTCACGTTTTCTTTTAACGTATACATCTGTTTTACGTATGAATGAATCCTTTTTTTATGCTCACTAACAGCTGTTTTAATTTGTTACCCACCTTTTGTTGGGCAGTTACTTTTTCACGGACTTCAGTTAATGACATCTTGTTATATTTCCATCGATTCAAAATCAAAAACGTACTGAGCCTTACGTTGCCTTTTCTTTCGGTCTCTGCACAATACTCATTGTAATGGCAATTGCCAAAAAAAGCAATTTCCGAAATGCTTTTACGCCATTTATTTTCAAAAATGGTAGAAGACGTTGAGGATCTTTCTCTCATAGTTTGAACATAGTACAAATTTATTTCGTCCACAATATTTGGAACTAATTTGTCATTCAAAAACTGGCACGGTTTCGTAAAAGATAGACCTGTTTAGAAAAAGATCACTATAAAAACTATTAAAATATGCAAATGCATAATTATCCGAGGTTTGCAACGCATAAATATTATGAATTCATATACTTCATGAAATACAAGATTTTAGTTTTCAGTATCTGTATTTCGAGTATTTAAGAGTAGTATAAGAAAAAGTGGTCCATGGTTCATGTAGATTTGTAGAAATAATTATTCTACAAATCTACTTGACTAAAAATTCAATTATTTAATATTCACAAAGGGTATTTCTTTTCAGAGATTGCAATGTGGGGAGGCAATCGCACAAGTCTCGACATCCTAGTTAAATCTAATACAAAGGACAAAGTCAAGAAACAACTTTCTTCAAACGGAATCAATTATGAAATAATCATAAACGATATCCAAGAAGCCATAGATGATGAAAATAAACCGGCTTTGGAAGAAGACAGTGAAGAATTGGAGAATAGACAAGGTGCGAAGGGATAAAATTGTTTTTCGTTGCGAAAACTATAGCGATTTCGTATTTTTGTTCCAACATAACTCTCAAAGTTATGAATGAGTTTTTGTACTGCGAACGATATTGCGTAGTCGTTTAGACAAACCTTTATATTTTAAAGGATAAAACTACCACTAATTTTTGTTACATTAATATCAGGTCATCGAATGACTTGGAGTTCCTACCACCGTTTACAAGACATATATGATTACATGGATTTCTTAGCAACAACCTATCCATCACTATGTAAACTGATGGTAATTGGTACGAGTGTACAAGGACGACCATTAAAAGTACTCAAAATATCTTCCACCACTTCGAAAACGGATGGATCATCGACAAGAAAATCGGTTTGGGTGGATGGTGGAATTCACGCACGAGAATGGATTTCACCGGCTACAGTTACCTATATTATGAATCAATTTATTTTAAATATGGAAAATGAACCGGAAGCAGTAAGACTATAAAAGTTTAATTAAAAAATTCTTTCTTAAAGATATCAATTTAAAGTGGTTCTAAATGATATGAGTTGAAAAGAAATAGTTTCATTACAACAATTACTGTTAAAACATAGTATTTCTCAGTAGAACATTTTATTGTGTTTGTTTTATAGTTTTTTTGTATTTCGGAGAGTTTGCCCCTAAAAAATTTATTTAGTTATTTCACGATAAATTTCTTTTTATCAATATTAATGTGAGCCGAACATTTTCAATTGATTATATAAAGCAATAAATTATGGTGGTTCCTCTTTTGCAGATAAAAGGCATAGACTGGTATTTTATGCCAGTGGTAAATCCTGATGGTTATGAATATTCGCATCAAAGCGACCGTTTGTGGCGTAAAAATAGATCGCGCGGGGGATTTGGTAGATATTGTTCTGGAACTGATTTAAATAGAAACTTTGGGCAAGTATTTCCTTATTGGTAAGCGTTATTTGATCAATAAGAGAACGTGATATTTTTAATAATTAGCCATCAAATTACTAATAATAGGAAGTAAACAAACTTTTTTTCTTTAGTGCCAATAACTGAAGTATTACCATACAAGTACCTGAAAAGATGAGAAACGCTAACACAAACTTGTCATTCATTAGTTAATTACTTGTCATTCATTAGTTAATTAGATTAGTTAATTACTTAAAACAACAAGTTTACATGCCACTAAAAGTTCACACTAGTTAAAAACTTTACATGTAAGTGAATAATTAATTCAGAGTAAAAATTATTAATAGGTATATCTCCCAAAATTTTCAGATATCATTGGGGTGAAAAAGGCAGTGGATCAAACTCATGCCAAGAGATCTATGCAGGCACAGGAGCCTTTTCGGAACCAGAAACTGCAGCTATACGAAACTTCATTACAGGGGGTAGCGGAGTGTCAACAAATTCATGGAAAGCGTACATCTCGTTCCATTCATATGGACAATATATTCTCTATCCATGGGGTTATGATCGTTTGATTACGGATGATAATGAGGATTTACAAAATGTCGCCCGAAAAGCAGCTAATGTTAGTAAAGTTTTAAACTTATACAAATATTTCAATACTCAAAAATTCACCTTATTAAATCCAAATTATTCTGTTCATATTACACCGTTCAATTAGTTGTTTGTGCGAATATCCAAGTCATATAAAAACGTTAACTTTAAACATTTCAAATCACCACTCTTTAAAGCATATCAAATCAATAAAATATGATATTTAACTGGTTGTCAGATCGAGTGGTTTTAAAGAGGTTTTGGTATCTACAAGTCCAAATCATAATACATGTGACCCAATTATGGTTGGGACACCCCAGTAAAACGCATATTTTTCTCAAAATTCTTTTATAGTGTCAAAAAGCCTGAACCAAATTATGTTACATTTTGTGCTGTGATAATATTTCCATTTCAAAAAAGACAAAATTTTATAAGCATTCTTTTTATAAAATATTTTACAACACAATTGAATTCATAATGAGTATAAAAGGAAACATCCAAAATTTCATTAGAAAATATTGATTTACGTAAATATTAGGCAGTTCAAAGGAGGTCGACTTGCGTACAAAATTGACAACGTCCCTTCAGTTCGTGCACTACGCAATCTTGAACTTCAATCTCGAACGAAGCAATATGACTATAATTTTTCCTCACAAAAAAAGGAATAATCCCTACACAAAAAATAAAACATTTGCACATATGACACCTTATTTTTTATCTAATTCCTCAAATATTTAGAGTGGTAAAACTTTGCTTGTCAAATCTTAAATACTTTCAGGCAATCCTAAGTGCAGGCGGACCTCAATATACTATTGGTCCAGCTGCAGCTACGTTATATCCTGCTTCTGGAGGTTCCGATGATTGGGCGAAAGGAACAATACGCATGAAATACGCTTACACGATCGAATTACGCGATTCCGGAAGATATGGTTTTCTTTTACCGGCAAATTACATTCAACCGACGGCCACGGAAGCGTTGGCCGCATTAAGGGTTATCGGTGAAGCAGCAGGGCACATTGCATAACATATTGAAAAGGAAAGAAATATGATTAATTTGAAGTCAAAGCTAAAATTGTCTTGCTGTGATGCTGGAGCACATTATAACAGTATATCGGAGGTTGGTGTTCTTTTGTAGGTGACAGGCTGCAATAAAAATTCTCTTTCTACGTGACGGGTCGTATTACAAAAAAAAAGTTTATTTGGCGGACCACACCCGAGTTTCTCAAAGGCCGCAGGTTACCCACCTCTACTGTGCATTGAATTGTGGCTCTTATCTTAATTCACAATAAACAGCAATATGAATAGTACAATTTTAAAACTCTGTTCAATATAAGAAGTTTTTTATTATTACCTAAGAAACTTAAGATATCGACTGAAAACAAAATATAATATTTTTAAATTAAAAACAAAAATGTACTTTGTTTTAAGCTTAGCCTGCTTTGATTTAAAATGTTACAATTACATTTATACCTTATTAATTGTATTTTATTTACGATGAACATCCAAGGCAATAACGTAAATATTACAGCCTAAAACAAGATTGCATGTGTACTATACTAGGCTGTTTTACCGAAGATACGACATTAAGATTAAAACAACTAAAATATATTAAAATAATTAAATATAAAATGATAATAATGAGAAATTTTAAGGTATACAACTAAACAATAACGTGGAAGATTAGTTACAATTAAAGTCAACAAAAATCAAAACACACTAATATAATTGTACCAAATAAATGAAACCTAAATTATTACTTAAAAATATCTTTATGGTTCTCACTCCTTCCAATGCCCTTTTTGCTCATTTATCTACCATGTTGTAAATTTTTAATTAACTTTTAATTTTAGGTGTTGTGAAAGAATTGTGGTTTGTGAAGGCACTGAAAATTGTCGGTTGTCCTGTAGTTTGACGCTCTATTTTGAAGCGTTAAATATTTTGAAGAAAACAAAAAAGGATGCACATAACATGAAATTCGATTAACCTGTTAATGTTCCTGAGTGCCTTTTCGTAGAGAGATATTGGGCTATCGCTATAGTCACAAGAACCATAAGAACAAGTGAACACTCTACTTGTTCTTAGGTTTCTTTTGACCATAGTCCAATATCTCTCAACGAAAAAGGACTCAGGAACATTAGGAGAATAATCGAGTTTCTGTTATGTACATCCTTGTTTGTTTTCTTCAAAACATTTAACGGTTCAAAATAAAGTGTCAAACTACAGTACATCTGACAATTATCAGTGCCTTCACAACACCACAATTAAAAGTTAAATAAAAATTTACTACTAGATAGATAAATGACCAGACAATATCAACCTGAAATTTCCCTCATTTAATGCACTGCGTATTTCAACATTTTTCATTACATAATTATAAGTTTTATTCCTTTCAATCTATAAGTCACATGTTGAACAATATTAACTGGCTCAATGTCGAACGTTTAATGTGGAGCATTATAAACTTTGATTAGGCAATGAAATATTTCATCCTGAACGTGCAAAAACTAGAAAAATAATATACACCAGAGATATTAAAATATCATCTGAGAAAATTAAAAAAACAACTATTAGTCACAGTACCAAAAATATTCCTGAACTGCACTATCTACTATTATTAACATTTAAAATTTATATTCATATTTACTTTTTTAATTTACTGAATGCTATAAATACTGCATGTTGCTGTTCTTTTATATCAATAATAAATCTAACTATTTAAAATGCTGTATTTTGCTAAACTAAAACAATAACCTGAAACGACATAATAAATATATTGATAATAAATGTAAAATGATGTATTTATTCTAATCATAAATCATTCTAAAATAATTGAAAACACACTTACATGTAAAAACTGCACTTCATCTTGTAAGTTTTTATTCTCCAAAATCAACATTTTTATAACCCCATCTTTCTTCTCAGTTTCTTCGTCATCCAAATTCACAATTACCTCATCTCTGTTTTCATGATTCTCTATTTGTTTATCAATGGGAGTCTTTTCTTCGCTCACATTTAACACTGCACGATTTTGAGTAAGTTCTAGGTTAAAATTGGAAACAAGCCTTAAAGGTGTCATTTCATTTGAGGTACTCTTAACAGTTATTCTACTATTAGATGAATTTGCTTCAAAATCTAAGCTGTATTTTTCATCTGAACTTAGAGTTTCACCGATTTTATTCATTTGATTGTTCAATTCACTCTTTAAAACAGTGTTTTCAACTAGAAGATCCTGTTCAGGTGAATTCATAGCGGAAGATACTTCAGAAACAGTTCTTGCACTATCCATAGGCAACGACCCATCACTTTTAGCTGTAACATCTGATTTATCACTCACAATATCAGTTATACTATCACTCGTCTTAGACCTATGACTTAACTGTTCAAAACTTTTTGAGCTCTCAATATAAATCCTCTCAGCTTCCTTCATTATATCTTCCATCTCGAGATTAGTTCCTAACCCTTCATAAGCACTCAAAGGACTTTTAGCTGACAAGCGACTAATTTCTTCCAAGATACTTGGTATATCCACTTCTTCATCTCTATCGAAACTTTTCGAAGTTTTTAACACGTTTTCTTGTTCTAAATATTCGGCTAAACTTACTGAAATATCGTCATCAGTTTTTGGCCTGGCACTAAAATTTAATTTCTCTGTCGTCTTTTGGATATTTGTATCAGACTTACTACTCTTCATCCACCAGAAATTGGATGTTTTGGTGGTTTCCATGTTTACAAAAGAATTTATTTGAATCAATTTAAGCCTTTGTTATTGATTTATTCTTGACTAATATACTTATTAACACCAACAAATCGTAATTTTGAATTTTAGTCAAAGAGCACAACAAATGTGAAGTTAGTGTCTAAAACTTATAAAGTGAGTACAATCATAAAATACAGAACGATAGTCATTATTGTAAAGTTATACAATAATAAAAACTGAATAGGTTTATAAACTTTATTAACATAGCTATTGATTTATATACTAGGTGACCATCCATAGGAAAAGGGACATTATCTCGGCAAGGCAAGTTTTGCACTAGAAACAAAAAAGTCTGTCAGAATCAATTTTGTCGATTTTGAAATTTTATTTAGAAACACTGCCGACATGTTCTCTACCCGTAATAGTTGGTTTCATGAAAATAATTCACTCGGGAACACTATAAGAAGTGATTGTTGCTGACATCTACCCTTCCAAACAATGAGAATTATTGGACATGTAACATACATTACACAACTTAAATATTAAATAAATTTTTACTTTGTAGTTCATAAAGAGACCAAAAAATCAAATAACAATAATTAAATAATGACAGCTTCCCACCTAAGGGGGATCATACCCCCTAAGGAGGGCTCGTAATCTGTCTCCCCCTATCAATTTTAGAAAATTTAGAACTGTAGGCTTTCATATATGTCTATGCTTTTTAAGCCATATAAATCTAAAATTTGTTTCCTTTTTGTTTTCTAACCATTCCCAAAAAGACTTGAACCGCTTTCTCCCTAAATATAATTTCTGAGTGCGGAAATAAATAAGTATTATTTGTTTTAAATGTAATCAAGCGTATTATTTTTTTTTAATAATATACTGCATTACATGATATAAATAACGATATATAATATAACTAACGATACAATATATAATAAATGTTTATAAAGTAAGAGTTCGCATCACAGAATCGTTCTTGAAAATTGACAAACTTTAAACTGCAGTATTTCAAAACGCAGTTTTTTCATTGCAGAACTATAAAAATTTATAACAAGACCAATTATTGGAATTTTTCAATGAAATAAACGGCGTTCTGTTTCGAATTTCATCTAGTGCTAGAAAATGTAGTTAACTCGATTTTGACTTCTGCCCAGTTAAGGTCCCTTTTCCTATGGACGGTCACAGTTATTGTTTATAAACTATAAAGTACGTTCTAGTGTATTATAATCTGTTCAACTGGTAGTTATGAACACAATGTTTTTACATTCAATTAGAACATTATCGAAAACAAGCATATTTTATGAAACAAGCGTACATTAGAATTAGTAGTTCAGACTTGATGAAGATAGCTAATGTTTTGCTAAATGCTTTTACAAGAATTAAAAATATTGTAGCTTGAAATAAACAAACACATTTCTGCTTTATACCAAGTAAAACTCACTCGGTGGAATATCTAAAAATAGATTAATATCGGAATTGTAATTATATAAAGAATGTACTAATAGTCTATTTCATTAATTTTATATATAATTTCTTCCTCTCTCTCTCTCTCTCTCTTTCTTCCTTTTTGTCCTTGAAAGTAAGTTTACACGAAACGCCATATGTTTTTTTCAATTTTAGTTTCTCTACTCTAGACAGTGTTGCATAGAATATTGGGAAACTCTGGGGTCTATTCTGTGTACATGTTATCGATACGATAAACACATTATCGTAACGGTAACTACAAAAACCCTTATTCTAGTCGGCTTTTCGATGCTGTCATATAGATGAGTAGCATTGGCAATTTTGTATACACCTCTATTGTAATATACATATATAATAAGTAAGAAAGTGTAATAAATTTAACCATTTTGCAGATGTTTGTAAAAGTATAATTTATAAAATAACCAATTAAGAACAAGTAAAACAATAAGAATTTATTTAAATGCAATATATTTAATAACTATTAAGAACTGTCAACTTTACAATTACCCACTAACTTGTTTCTTATTTACTATATGTTTACATTACAATACAAGTGCATACGAAGTTGCCTATACGACTCATCTATATGACAGATACTTTAAATCGTTAAATCTATAGCTCTGCCATTATTATTCGCATCATACTAAAATTTTGATTTTATATTAAACTATTTTGGTTGGAGATATCATTTTGCGATCATTACGTATAAAAGTACAAAACGGAATCCAAATATTCATATACATGGATAGTACTTGACATGTGACATATACGTCAAAAAAATGATGGTATATAGCACTAACGGTTATCGTTGCATAAAAGCATATAGAGTAGCTGTTTGAAAAGTGTATAGAATAGCTGTTGTAGAGGGTGAACCCTCTATTGTTTGAGAATTTTCATTCTTATTAATCCTACGAAATATAAGGTTATAAGGTTATAAGTATATGAGGAAGATAGAGGAGAATATGAGGGAGGATAGCAGTGTAAGGGGAAGAAGGAAGTGGAAGGGGAGAGGGTATGA
>WYDF02011460.1:0-13626 GCA_009867245.2 Adranes taylori
CTTGACAATCCAAATCCATATTTTTCCAAGGTTAACAGTCCATCGGTAAGACGTTTTTCATTTTCACGTGAAAGTACAGTGTTTCTTCCTCGGGATTCACTTTTTTGTCCACTTTTTCCTCTGGTTCATTCACTAATTGTATTTTTTGGTATTTTATAGTGCTTACTAGCTCTATAAACACTCATTCGGCCAGTTTGATGCCTTAAATCTTGAATTTATTTATCCTTAACCTACAACAGTTGCTTGACATAATAAATCTCTGTCTGTTTCGGATCGGTGGCATTATATTCATTAATGGTTACAAAGCGGTATTTGCGACATGCGTTTTCTAGGTTAGAATCTTCATTATTTTCTCCACAACAAAGCCTATTTCATCGTCAATAACACGTATTGTATATTTTGAAATACAAGATCTGTGGTACATCGTGTTGCAATTTTACATTTCGCACCACTAACAGCTTTCATATATTATTAATTAACCGTACGTTACTGACATCCGCACCATCCGCCATCTTGCTAATATCGATTAATTAAATTATTCCTGTTCTGGATATTTCAATTTATTATAATTTTGATAATTTAGAATTTAAAATATTTAGGAAAACAACAGACACTGATAGTCTGATTACTTTCAATTCCAATTCTACATGGAACCATAAGTTTGCTTCGTTTGGTTCTTTTGTTTATAGAACAATGGGATTATTCCAATGTCAGCCAATATTATTTTGCCGAAATAAACATAATTACTTATCTTGCTCGATCAAATGGCTACACACTAAAAACTATTGACAAATTACTATTACGTAAATATAAAAAAACTTATCAACATCTTTACTGCTCTCCAGTCAGTAAGAACTAGGTATGGATTTATATCATTCATTACCTTTTCTGAACCACAACTGTTCCAGGTTTTTACCGCTTTCTACAAAACTTATCGTTAATATAGGTTTCAAGACTTTAAAACCCTTTAATTACGTGATGAATAATAAAGTTGTTTCTTTATCTCAAATGAAATGTATTTATAAATTGTCTTGTGGGACCTGTTCATTTTGCTATATAGGATTAACTTCGAGGTAGTTCTTCACTAGGTTCAAAGAACATCAAGATTATTTTAGTCTGTTAAATAAACAAATCATCTTTGATAAGAAATTGCTTCTAAACATAAAATAAAAATAAACATTTCTCTCTTTTTTATTATTCAATTCAAACTCATATCACCGGCATTAATGTTAGCCAACTTACACAATACTGAATAAATTTGGTCTCACTTATAATTAGGGTTTACTTTACTTAATGGTTTGCGCTATAAATGATATTGTTGTTCATGGAAGGATTATTTGAATAATAACATAATAATGTAACATAATCATAATTTGGAAATTTAGGATAATTGCAAAAAATTATTATCCAGAGCAAATTGAATTGTCATTTCATTCATACAACGTAACGTGATATCAGGTAAAGGACTTTCCCTTTCTTCTTCGTTCGGCTATTAGTTAGCAAAATATTTTATAATGGTTTTGGGCAAAATTGTTAAATTTAATATATTTAGAAATTTTTCTTCTTCTAAATATATAAACCCAAATCATAATTTATAGTACTCAAAGTATTCAAATCATAATTTCTGATTTGATCTGAAAATAAAACTGAAAATTCAAAAAATATTGGCAAAAGGGAGAAAGGGTTTTTTTTATTTATATTTTTGTACTATTTATTTGTTTGAGGGTTTCCTGATATTTAAGGTTTTTCTAAAATGAGTTATTAAATATGTCGGATATTTACACAGCACACCATAAAAGATTTTCAATTATTAAAATTTCTTCGCTCCATAAGTGATTCTTTGCATTTATATTACCTCAAGATCTTGTAAAAATTGAATAACATATAAATTTGATCAACCTACAGAAATATTTTTAAAGATGCATCTATATGATTAAGGTATGTATAGGGAATCAAAATATTTAACGCTTAAATTCTTGATTATTATTCTTGAGCTTAAATTCTTGATAATTATATAGAGATTTTCTTTTTATATAATAATTAAGGGTCTAACTAAATTCACTTGAAAAAGGAGATACTAGCTGATATCGAAATCCGGATAGTGTATGTTCTAATTTTTATACAAAATAAAGAAAAATCCTCTTTGTTTTTTATTGATGAATATGTCTACTCCAAATCACTGCAACACAAATGAAAACGTAACTTTTAATTGTTTTCCGGTTATGATATGAGAATTATTTCATCTCTGAGTACACATTAGGTAACCACTGTCGAATTATAATATTTGCTCATATTTCAATATTTTTAAATTTTAAGTTCTTCTGTTTCTTTTATAATATAAAGTTATAGCACTTACACTTTTGTTCTTATACGTCTCTCTTAATATTATGTTCTTAATCATTTTCTCGCACATTTCACGTATGATTAATAATAATTTTTTTAAATTTATATTTCAAAAAAATCAATCAGTTTCTTATATATCAAAGTAAGAATTTCTTTTACTGCATTAGGAATGTAATCAAATAAATAATTCCTGATTTCCCGTTTCTTGATATTCCATATTCAGTAAGAAGCGACTATTTTATAAACTTGTCCTTGTTTTATGTTCTGTCCTCTTTCTTTTGCTCTCTCTAAATTCTTAATTGCTCGCCGAAGCCAGTAGTTAATTTAATTTATATTTGGTTAAGCAATAAAATCAGACTTTATAACGTCCCTTAAGTCCGCGAAGGTTAGTTATGCGCATGGGGATGTTTGTTACGTTAGATATTTTGAGAGGGTGCCTTTTTTTCTATCTAAGTCAACAAAAAATATAGATACGTAAGTTTTTCATGTATTATTAAATATTTTACATATTAAACAAGTCTGTTGTATTTATTTCAATACTTAATAAAGAAATTAAAAATATATTCATTAATTTTACAAAAACAATTTTATATAAAATTTCTTTCACAATATTTTGCGATATTATCAAATAAACTTTCCTGTAAATGAATTCATAGTCACAATTTGGATATTAGGAGAAAGCATGAAAATGTTCTTGCCCAAAGAATTTAGCATAACAGACATTCTGAGATTCCATGAGACATATAATGAGAGACATATAATGAAAACACATTCATTATAATGATTAAAAACGTTTCATCCACGGTGGTTTAGTAGTCTAGGAAAAATTTGAAAAAGTCACTGATTTACATTTTGATCACCCTGTACACAGCTATTATAATTTATACATAAAATAATATTCGTTTGTGATATTACATTTACCAACAAACCTAAAAAATCCAGTATTTTAAAAAAATATTTCAATAAAGATATAAAAAAATTTAAGTCACTAATAGATAAACAAGAACCTACTAAATTATTCCAATGAGAACATCATGTAAAGAAAGCCTTCATCTATTATACCTATTGTTACAGAATGGATGAAATACTGTTATTTTCCGCTCTTTCTAATATGATAATTGGAACTACTCCATCCCGTCATTCAGGTTTTTATTTTGTCCCAGTACGCGCAGTATCGCGACTGGGTTCTTTTTTTAAATATATCATACAGTTGATGAACTATTACAGTAAGCTTCAGATAATCATTACTCAACCGAAATAGTATGATCTACTATGAATATAAAAAGTACGAAATCGAGCATTACCGCCACATACAAATGATCGACACAAAGTCGTCTTGCAGTAGATGTGCCAACATCATCGCACATACGAAAACTAAACTTAATATTTTAAAATGAAGCTCACATAACACTATGAAAGGATATAACAAAGAGATAGATAAATAAGATTAATGCTAAGTAAGATTTTATGCTGTACATAGATTCACAAATTCTCATAAAGTCTGATAAACCAGCTTGCTGTTGAACAATATTAATTATTAAAAACCGTCATGGAATATGAATTGCCGATTTGGTAAGATGAAACAGTTCCAGCAAGTCTTTATTTATATTGCAACAATGGTGTTGTAGTACCAAATAGACGGCGCTGTCTATTGAGCATCGAACTCGACAAATGTGTGCGAACGTAATTTCATTATATTATACGAGGAACATACATACGTTTAGATATAATTAGTACTACATATAAGATACCAGTTTTTTATTATATTACGCGTACTGTCGTCTTCATCTTTTTAAATTTTGTGGCAAATTTTTTCTGGCCGAGTATTACAATTCAAAATATATTCATGTTATTTTTATTATCTATATATATATATATATATATATATATATATATACCTCTCAACCGATTTCGATCAAATTCAAGAAAATTTTAGCATAGTAGAGCGGCTGATCGTTTAAAGTTTGGTGTAAATTGGATCACATTTGTTCCTCAAGTTTGGACATAATGTTGCATTCGAATACGCACGTGTTTTTATATACTTAATGCGGGAGCACGGGATTACGGGAACACATATTCCTGAAACTTTGTTAGGCATCGCAATTTGACCATTTCGCTGGTCGCGACAAAGCCGCGGTCATTTGACATCAGACTCAGATTCATTTCAAATCAGACTGAGCCACAACGAAGCGTGGCACGATTTAGCTGTATATTGTAAAAATAATGGAACTGACATTTTGTTTATTATACTGCATATAATTAAAGTACAACTTGTCTGAATGGACTACTGATAAGATGTTTTAAAGTAGTCCATTCTAGTCAATTTTAATCTTTTTCGAACGTACCTTGACAGTAACTTATTATATTTAGCTTTCATTTAAATATTGATTTAGAGTTTTCGAATTTCAGGATCGAAAGTCAATTTTGATTGATACGAATAATATATCTCCAAGCATACTGTTAGCGAATAAAACGAGTTTCATAGAGAGACACGGAACAGACCGCGTCCAAGGGGGTTAATCAGAATAAACTCTATGAACTAAATGTATAAAATCTTTGTGTTAATAATTACCAAGTAAAATAAATCCCAAAAAGACATCTTCTTTAGTTACGTTCCATAATTTAATATAAAATGTAAGGCTCTCAAGGAAGGTAAAGAACTCTAGGTACCGAGCGACAGAAGGAAGCACTCATAATCCTATCTATCCTATCCATTTCCTATCTATCCATAAGGAAACATTGCGGAGGCTGTATCTTTGCTCCAGTATTTTTCAGTATCTTTGTATCTTTGCTCCAGTATAAAATTTCAAAAAACTAATTTCACAGAAACCTTCCCGGGAGTGTACTCAACAAATTCCTAAAGTTTCATGTTGATCGGATGGATGGTGTAGTCAGGCATAAAGAACATACATACATACATCCAACCTTACATTGATTTTTATACATATAGATTAGTATAATATTCTTGTCACTAATTTTCAACTAACTAATAACTTTCAACTAATTTACTACATATTAAAATTTATGTTAATTTAAATTTGCTGCATGTTTATATTGATTTAAAGTTGAAATCAAATCTTTTATTTGTTATTGCCGGTCCTAATTAAATAGAGAGTTTGAATAGTTATTATCAATAAATAAATAAATTGCTACGTCCCTAATAAATCGCGAAAGATAATTGGGCAGGTTTAATTTTGTAAACACGGAAGTAATTAAATTAAGGGGAACCTGCCAAATCTAGAGCCCGAATCAATTTCCAATATTACCCCTAAAATTATCAATTTCCAAATTACAAAGTATAAATCACACTATCATATACCTTATGGCATTTCTGTAATATAGAAGTATATACGTCCTAAGCCAAAATTTGGTCATCTAGTATCAAATCACACGATACTCCTAATAACAATCAAAATATCCAAAGTAATATTCAACACAATGTTCAAAATAACATTCAAAGTAATATTCAACATAATGTTTCAAATATTATTGAAAGTAAAAATAAATCTGTCGTGAAGTAACACAGAGATCTGCAATAATAAGTCTCTAAATAAATTTAGATAAATTTAAAAAGTGTAAATAAATTTAAAAAGCAAGTGAAGACTGTAAACCACTGAAAGTGCTCACCACTATTGTTAACTCCAAAAATATTAGAAAATAGAAAAATTTTTGATTAAAATTTGCGAAGCTAAAATCAAACTTATTAACTGCTCGAGTGCTCTATATTACAGCTAATTCCAGAAATCCAAAAGACGATGTACTCATTCTTTACCGTTGCCCGCCACAAGAAGTATCCACTTTGCTACTTCTTTTTTTATGAGACAACTCAAAATTATTTTTCAGCAGTTGACTGGTAGTTATTGGTTAAATTTCATTTTAAATTGACTGCCCCGAAGACATGAATAACTGAACGTGCTTATTTATTCTAGAAAATTTAGGAAACGTCAACTAACAATATGGTGATATGGACGATACATTTTATAGCCACATAGTTCAATTATAAATATAGGTAACAGCAGTAATATTTCATATGCTTATAATTCTTTTTAATCACTCACTATTAAAGTTTACTGAATTTCATTTTAATGTCGGGTTTTATTGGCTTAGGGGTTTTACTACCTACGGAATACCGACTTGCCATGCGAGGTTTTGATATTAAAAGACCCTGAAAATTGACTGTCTCTAATTTTTATAACTTCGTTTCCATCTTTCCAAAAATTGGCGCAATATCTTTTAACCAATCATGCTATTTTTTTCCACTACGACAAATTTTCGAACAATGTTGTCTCACCTATGTGTTTACCCCTCGTCAAATTTCCCTTACTATTTTCGAATTAATTTAGTTAAACCGTCCTTCCCAAATATATGTATTTATATACCCTAATCTATACACTATTTATGCATAAATCCCTATGATTACGCATGTTTGATTTGGCGCGCTTCTTCAGTTGACATGCGCAATGTACAAATATCGATTTTCTATTCTATTTTAGGATACAGCTGTGTTGATAAACATATTCACTTTTATACTATGATCGATGACTTTAGGGGCTATAATCCAATATTTATATGATCTTCCGACGAAAACTAAGCTTGATCAACATTCGAAAACAGTAGATAACTAGCGTTGTGCAGACTCCATATCATGACACTGCTAACGGAAGGTCCTAGCCAGTGTCACAGGTGGCGCAATGAATTATCTTAATTATTACAGAATATAACAGCGTTCGGAAATTTGTTTTCTTGGGCGCCAGGTCAGTTAAACGTGAGACCGCACGTTGGAACCGCTCTTATTAATCCACCGGTGCTCATAGCTTACTGAGGGTACAACTAGCTACGAGTACGTGAGTAGTTCTTGTGCTTGTGGGCAGCTGAAAAAGGTTCTTACTGCTAACTAATAAAGCGTCATTTAGCGGTTTAACAAAATAAATTCTCTGGTATTCTAGACAATATAAGCAAAGAAAGAAATGAATATGCTCAATTAAATATCAATAATAAACAAATGTCAAATTAACTTAATATTGCATCAATGGAGGTTACCAAATAACCAGTAGCGATTCTATTATAAACAAAAAAACAAAAGCGGTGCATTTACAACAATACACATGTACGGTGATAATATAAAAAACAGTTGGAATGCGGAAAGCATTTACAAATAATTACTAATATCTCGGGAATGTGGGGGTAAATCTAAATACAGGATGTGAATAACTGAAAAGGTAGGAATCTTAGGAGCCTGCTATATGCGCATAACACAGTGATGCGCACTATAGTTACCGTTCCCGAGTGACTACAACTAACCATGATGCGCACTGGCTAGAAGTATACATCCCCGTAGGAGGTACGGAAAATCGTTACTATGACGCGTAAACCGTGATGCGCACTAGTGTTACTGTTTTCAAGTGACTATAACTAACCGTGGTGCGCACTGGCCAAGTATACACTCTAGTTGAACAGGAAATACAGAACAGTATATGGTATATTAAGCGCTCACCAAATATGTTATTATCTCGGCGAATGCCGCTGGTTATCGCTCTGCCCATTGTCTCCACTTGGATGGCTTGAATGGTCGCTCTGCTACTGGGTGGCTTGCCTTCGAGTTCTCAAAATTGGAACTGAATATTTCTATTAAAAATCTCGCTATTTAGAGGCCTGACCCATCGCTTAACTTTTGCTCTGTTATACGGGTCTGTGTATAACCAACCAGACGACATTTGTTTCCGTATAAGGTCTATTCGCACAATACTATCTAAAACTCGGTTAATTCCACCCTATGTAGAACATAACATAGAATTCCGCTGTGGGTAGTATTTCACATGCTATAGCAGGAATAGTCAGCGTACTTAGTGGCAGCGACTCCAGCCAATGCATATTATTTTCATTCCTATTGCGCTTCTTACACATTACACAGGTAATAGTGAAGCGTGCGAACAATCTATATGCCATTCCCACATCCACATAAACCCACACCTGGCTTTCATAAACCGTCATATACATTATAAACGGAAAACGAAATACAAATTAAATATAGGTAACGTGTGTGTAGCACAACACAATGCAACAGCAAAGCAGACGACAGCTAATCTCTCTGCTGTATACGATTAGATAGGTGTTCAATATAATTCCCCTACTCTGCCTAACCTACATAAGCTGCATAACGCTTTCGCGTAGTAGCACTAGCGGTATAGAATATTGCGTTTGATCAATATACACAGCTCGTAACATGCTTTGTTACTGTGTGAGTATCTATTCTTCTTCTAATTCATATAATTCTCTTCTGAATCGTCATTAACAGGTATTCATAAACATTACCGAAGTTCCGTCATTTATCTGTTTACTTTGAATTAGCTGGATGATTTCCATGAATTATTTATTTTAACGCATATTTATTTGTATGGGTTGTACCTTAACTTTCTTCTTTCTTCATAAATTCGTTGGTATTTGTACAACATTTTTAAACATAAACTACCAACTAGCTTTGGATTTTTCAACAACAATTCACATGTATATTCGTACACTTGTTTATTATGTGAAACTTCTAGCGCTTAACACATGTAGTGCACCGATCACCTAGCCACTGACGCAATAAATAGTGGAATGGGAAACTATATCGTGCTTTGTCTACGGATATGTATTTATGGTTTAATTCTAGAAACCCAGTCACTAATCCGACATTTAATGTTTTTTTTAAACGAGGTATATTTAATTTTTAAGAAAAAACCGATACCAGAAAAAATTTGGTTTACCCCTTACAGATAACGCTATGTACCCATGGAGCCTTCAAGGTACGCATGTCTTCCAAACAAAACTAACAACAATAGAAAAGAGTGCTTTAATTAAATTCCATTTTATAATAAACTTAAAGCAAATAACTTTCACAGCATAACTGCTACCAAACTTTGAACAAATATTATTATAATAAATTAATAATAATAAAACTTTAATTAAAATTCACGGAACAAATTAATGAAAGCCATATAAATGGATATTAATTTTAAAAAAAGCTCGACAATTAAGTATTCTTAAATAGTATACACGTCTTGGTTTTTAATTTAGCTAAATTTATATCAGCCAAAAATGGCTTGAACCTTTTCCATTTGCACACATGTAGGATATGTAAAAACACATTTTATAAGCATACGTATTATACGGGAAAAAAATCAACGAAAAGTCTAATTTAATTAGAAAAAGACGAGCACACGATTTTATCCGGTCCACACGAAAAGGTAAAATTTGTTATAAGTTAGATATTCTTATTTGAAGGTGTCGTCATAATGATGTTGTATTTGTTCATAGGCCAAGTGAAAATCTTTACTTCATAAAATAGATCAAACAGCAACTCGTTTAGAGTGAAATAATGACTCTCCTTCAATCCTATAAATTTGCAATTGAGTTAAAATATATTGTCGCAGCTATTAGCATAAAAAGAGTAACAAAAGGAAACATTAAGGAACTAAAAGTAAGGACATCGATTTTACAGAAAAATAAATTACTGCCTCTATTAATTAGAGTACTGGAGATATTTTAGCTCTAAAATTAGAATATGCGGAAGATTGATCTTACATAAACCGTTAAATTTTTGAAACTCTGGGCTCATTGTTGTTGATCCAACAGCATGACCAACTTGTTTTGGATTTTTGTTCTAAACTGAAAACTCGTTGACTTTTTTGTTTATAATATTGATTTTTAAGTGATCTTGATCGTTACGTGATCTTGATGATCTGGATTGTTAGTTTTTTCTTTATAATTGTTGAATTTTTATATTTAAGTCTTACAATAAACAAACAAAACAAAAAATAGTTTGAAGTTTAGAAGAAAAAGCCTAAACAAGTTTGTCGTTTTATATTTGGTATTTGTAAATAGTTCATAATAACATATGTTTGATCTTCAAATAATTTACTTGCTGTCTCAATTTCAAAATATATTATATTGTGCATTTGCTGTTGAAATCTGATATAATATCTCACGTTCATATAATACATCAAATGGTATTGGCCTACTATGAATGACTTTACGATTTAATTTTTAATTATTGTTATGCTTAAAATTGAGAAAATATTCTATGATATTTAAAATAGCTAAATATTAATATCAATATTAAATTTTAATGTAATTAATTAAAAATGAATAAAATATTTTTTTTACTATTTTCTTCGAATCTTCTATGGTTGGTCGTTGCTTGCACTGTTCAACTTGATTGAACATGACAGATATATTTTTGAAATGCTAGAAACTAAAGTATTGATGAAACCGTGATAAAATTTGAATGTAGAATAGGTTTCCGTCAGAACATTTCCGCCTCTCAAGCCAATCAAGGGGGATATAAAGTGTGAATCCGTGCAGATGAATCGGGATATGTATCTTAGTTTTAGATATATACCGGTAAAATTCAACTTGAAAATCGTAAAATTAAAAGCTGACCCGTTCTTTAGTTGGAAAGTACCATGAAGTATTGTCAACAAGATTTACTACATGACCATATTCATTCCTGTAGAAGGAAGAAATGATGAAGCAAAAAATTTGATGAAACATATAGACATGAAAAAAGTGTAACATAGCATGTTATTTGCGACAACACGGCTCTAGGAAAAGCCAGTTAATAAAATAAAACGTAAATATAATTGAAATATATGATTGCGTTTACGTCTCAGGCATTAAATAAAGACATGATGATAATAATAAAGAACTGTGTATGATTGTTGTTCGCTGCTGGCTCACTCGTCCATACACTAGCAGTGGCTAATACATCATACGGTTCGCCGTCCATCATCGGATAGAAAATGCTGCTCGCTAACTGCGTTGAAAACAGCGTCGACGTGCGTAAACTTAATGAGTGTACTAGGTAGGGTGTATTAGGACTGTATTAAGTAGAAAATAATAAGTTTGCTTATTATTTGTTAAAGTAGCTAAACATAGACTCCCCCTCTTCCCATATTTCCCGTTGTGTTATAACCAACTTTTACATGCTCCCCCTCACAGTTGTTGTTTTGTTATCATATCACCGCACGTTTGCACCACTTTACATGCACCGCTTGTACATAATATTTCGTATTCATTGATTGATTTATTAATTGATTTATTATTTGCTAATTTCCATTAATGCACTGCTGTTTGAATTGACATTTAATTGTGTATTTGCTTGCTTCGTATGTATTGTGAAGACTAATAGACGTATTTTGTTAAATAGTTAATGCTGTTTTATTAATTACCAGTAAATTAATTTCAGCTGCCCCCAAGATCACGAATACCTGGGCAACGCACGTACTCGTAGCTACCCGTGCTCTCAGTAAATACGCCGAAGATAGGAGGAACAACAAAACCAGATCCTGCGTGCGGTCACACGTTAAACTGACCTAGTGCCCGAGAATCATATTTCCGGAGGATAGTAAATTCTCTAGATCTTCGTTTGTGTTATTTGGGACAATTGCTAGGATTCCCCATTAGCAGCGCCGGGAGTGAGAGTCTATCACAAGGGGCGACTTTGATTGGAGAGTACCCCAATTGGAGAGTACGAAGATGATAAAACAATCAGATTTGTTAGCAATTTCCATAAGCCAGAAAATTTACTAACCGTTTCAAGAAAAATGAGGATTGTAAAATTTATTGTTTTTAAAAATAGAAATAAAGTTCCCAGCAAAATGAAGATTTCAAATTATCAGTAGGAGCGAGACTTACAGGAGCGAACTCAGGACTACCAAAAAGAGCCGGAAAACAATGGACAAGACATCAAATAGACGTCAATTACCATAGTAAATGTGCCCATATGCCCATACGTGGAACAAAAGTTTGTTGCACATATTGTAGTTTCGTGCAGAACCACACCGCACACGTTGGCACTGCAAAACTTGCTAAGTTGGTTCGTGCCTCAACAATGAAAAACATTGTTTCATTAAATTTCATAAAAAATACTTTTTGTTCTACCGTCATTGTGGTTCCACAGCGATACCAGCCTTATTTAATAATTTAGTGTACATAAACTTTATTTGGACTCATTATGTTACTTATATTTAATCCAAATCGAAAATATCTTCACTACGATAAAAAATTTAACCAGAGCTTGTGGACGAACCAGGATACAAACTAAAAACCTACAAGACCCATTAGCTAAACGTTATGTGCTGTTTGTGTTTTGCTAATATCCTTCGCAACTCGTGCGTTATCCTTTACAGTGTAAATTTCCTGCCTCGAGGGACAAACGGAGAAAAGTGTCCCTAGGTTAACCCTTTACCTGTATGTACTGTGTGCCGTTATGCACTTTGTATTATATTACGCAAAGTGGTCGGTCTAATATTAAATACAGGATAGATGTAGAAAGTTGATTATTTTACAATATAATATCTGACGAAAGAGACATAATTATATTTTGTACAATTAATACAACACATCAATTACAAACATCATCTGTGTTACCAACAATATGTATAGTAAATTTCATAGAATTAATTGCATTCGAAGAAAATAGTCCTGTTTATGAGCACTGGCGTAGTGGAAAAGGACACTCCAGGCTCATACAAGATAGAAACTCTCCTCCATACAGAGAACTGCATGAAATCGACCGCAACTGAAGTGCTGCTAGATCTTCGGCTATTACAATTGGTCATACAAGTAGAAGCGGAAACCGCACTCCATCGGCTAAAAATTAACAGATCGAATTTAGTAAAGAAATTAGACAATGAAACTACAGGGGATGAAATGATCTTTTGAAGTCTCTTCTAATGTTATTGTTTGTATTGATTCGTATGTCACTACTCAGGTTCTATTCGGCTCTTAAACTCAGGCTCTTAAACTCTATTCGTATTTGGAGAATGTTGAGTATTGTACGTAAATCGTGAAAGTGAATACGATCCGCCTACGTGTAAATATATCGGAGGCGTGACGGACGAACTTGAAACGGACGGTCCCTCGGACTTATATTAGAAAATTTCTGAGTGGTGGGCCCAAAAACTATGCTTATAAAACGGTCAGCCCAAAAGATAACACAAAATATAAAGTTAAAGGGTTAAATTATACAAGTCCGATTAAATTATGTATACAACTTCTAAAAATGTCCATTTTTCTACAAGCAAAGACATGATTTTGATCGATAATGAAGGTGACGAGGATCCAATAGTTGTTACTGCATGGCAGATTTGTAGAATAGAAATCATCAAGTTATAACAAACGACAAATCAAAAATATATAGACTTAACTAACAATTTCTAGATCATTGTGATTCTATTCCTTATCGCTTTAAAAGACCAATATTACACTGAATGCTACTACATGTTAATAGATTTATGAATA
>WYDF02011471.1:0-13626 GCA_009867245.2 Adranes taylori
GAGCGTTGCATTTGATGATCATATCATTAAACATTGTTCGTTATCCTTCTAACGGCTTTTACAAAATTTTATAAATGTATAATGTTTATAATATTGTGCAATGACTTTATATTCCAAAGGTGTCAAATGTAATCTATCTTTAACCTCAAAATTATTATTTCGAACTACACTTAAAAATCTGTACATGAAACTATACTTGTATAACTTGGTTGATCCTGCCTGTAATGATAGGCCCATTCCGAGGACTAAGCCATACAAGTGCAAGTGCGCTATCAAGCTTAACCGCTCGAGCCTTCCTAGGATCGAGGACCATCCGCAGTTAACGTCAAACCAAATTGACTGCGTACGACTCCAGTAGATTGTATCAACGAGGTTTGGATAACGAATTTCTAGACAGCATAACTGCTTAACTTGGCTGCAGTCGGGGAGAGCTAAACTTGTCTAAGCGTAAAACGTTGATCAAAAGCAATCCTAGAAAGGGTTGTAGTTGGATCTTGTGGTCCATTAACACAAGACGCCTCCTTATCAGACTTATCGGACTTGATCGCACGCATCAAGTTGATTTATCGCACGCATCAAGTTGTTCCTAGCTGTTTCGAGTAACAGGGTATCAGCGTACGATATCGGAGAGGAAGCCTTAGAAACAAATATCACACTACTAAAGAATGCAGCATGTGCGCACGTACGCAATACCGACACTAAAAAAGAGTCAAGATGTGAAGATCCTCTCGAGAAGCTTCCAAATATAATAGAAACAATCCAAATACAATAGAAAGTTACTGAATTGAAGGCAAATCCAGTGGTCTACAAATTTTGCTGCGGTTAAAAAGCTCGTAGTCAAGATTGCGTTTGGTCGCGTCGGCAGTATAATTCTAAGTTCAGGACGTCAGGTCCGGAGCGTGCGATCAAACGGTTTGCTTCCGCATTCAGTAAAGATTGGAGCGACATTTCTTTAAGCATATTAGAGTATTCAAAGCATTAGATTTCGCATGGTATTAGATTTCGGAGAAGTGTGGAGAGGCTTAACAATTGAAATTGTAATCAAATTTATAAGAAATCCAGTGGATTAATAAGAAATCCACTATCTGTGTCTTTTTGGATTGTCCCAGTTACCAAACTGATTCTCTCTATGAGAAGGCAACAAAAAGTATTTAATTGAATATTTGATGTTTCGTCGTTAAACCTCCACGCTGACATTATTTTGATGATAATTAAATATTTTGTAGAGTAAATTATGGAATTAATATTTCTTATTGCTTGTGTCTCGAAAAATGTTTACTCCGTCCGGGACTCGAACCCGGACCTCACAATTGCCGGTCAATTGCTCTTCCAATTGAGCTAACGGACACTTATTCGATGACACAAATAATTTTTAATATGTATTTGTTTTCCGTATCTATTAAGATAGGCAACTTTTATATCAGGATTTGTTTTCGCCACCTGTTTGGTACTGTCGGTCGATTCATTCGTCATCTGGTAGATGAAGCCTCCCGGATGATTTCCTTTTTTTATTAATTTCTTTTCGGCTTTGCGGGCGGTCGCATGTTTAACTGAATATTTGATGTTTCGTGGTTAAACCTCCAGGCTGGCATTATTTAATAGAGTCAATTATGAAATTAATATTTCTTATTACTTGTGTCTCGAAAAAATGTTTACCCCGCACGGGACTCGAACCCGGACTTCTCGATTGCCGGTCAATTGAGCTAACTGGCCCTTATTCGAAGACACAAATAATTTTTAATATGTATTGGTTTTCCGTATCTATTAAGATAGGCAACTTATACATCAGGATTTGTTTTGGCTACCTGTTTGCTACCGTCAATCGATTCATTCGTCATCGGGTAGATGGAGCCTCCTTCATGTTTTTATTAATTTCTTTTTCGCTTTGCTGGCTGTCGCATGTTTAATTGAATAATTGATGTTTCATGGTTAAACCTCCACGCTGGCATTATTTAATAGATAAAATTAATATTTCTTATTACTTGTGTCTCGAAAAAATGTTTACCCCGTCCGGGACTCGAACCCGGACGTCTCGATTGATCTTTTTTTGATAGGTAATTAATTGTTATTTGAACTTTAAGATAAATTTGTGTTATTTTAGAATAAGTATAATTTTTTATGTTTGTAAGCAAATCTAGGTTAATTACATTTGAACTATTTAAACTTATGTCAATTTATTAGGAGTCTTTGGTAAAAAGTTCGTGTTATTGTTGAACTGTTTTCTACAGTTGGACTAATTATTTAAAAATAATAAACTTCGATTATAACTTTATTTCAAAGTTTAAATATAGTTAATAATAAAGTAGAATAGTATTAATTAATATTGAGATTCTTTTATTTTTTCTGTTGATTGAGTGTAGGGTCCATCACATTGGAACAATGCAATAAAATTTTTCCTAATATGCACAGGCAGTTTTACTTTTCGGCATAATTAGAATATAATACATCATTAACCGACAAGAAAAATTGACCAAAGATATGTCGCATTAGTACACTATAGCAGCTACATACATAAATCCTTGTTCATTTCCTGTATCTCTCTAATTAAAATGAAAAAAAATCGAAATAACCAAAACCTAACAACGTTACGTTCAGACTAGGTATACGAGAGCATAAAATACTCTTTGAAAAAACGCGTAAATTATATTAACATTTTTAATTGGTAAAAAGTGTCACAAATTCTGCGAACCTACGTCTAAAACAAAAACAAAAAGGTAACGCAAAATATAACAGTTGCTTTACAAGGTTAGAACACTGCTGACTGAGATCATACATAGCCATCGGTAATGTTCATTTTAACATTATAAAACGATGTATAGTAAGTAATAATATACATACTTCGTTTCACAAATTAGAAAGGAATTAAACTGAAGTCATAAAAGACAATTCAAGAATAAATTGTTTTGTTATTGGTAAAAGCTACTGAAATATAATTAAAGCATAATATACGATAAAATATAGAAAAGTTACTCGTTTGATGAACATTAAAATGCAAACTTAAAGAACTACTCGGGAAAAAAGTAAAAAAGTCATGCCATTTCAGATTATTATAGTAAAAATATTATCACAGTTATTGACCGATGTCGATTTCGCTTTATTTTTATAATTAAGTAACGCCAATAGTGATAAAAATGTATATATATATATATATATATATATAATTCACAGTATCAATGAGAATAAGAGAGTTAATTATTTCAAAAACTGCATATTGACCTGTTGGAAGTTCAAATTTGCTTAAAAAGCAAGGTAAAGGTAGATGCGCATTTCTGGCATAGGTGATCAATATCAATATCCTCTGCTTTCACATCACATCATTGCATTTGTTAATGAAAACCACTGCTCCACTCTGGGCACCACCTCGGCTATCAAACCAACTTGAAAATCATTTATATGAATTTGCGTCTGTATGATTGTAAGCCTATATTATTAATAAAACGGTCTTAAAATTAAATGCAGTTATACGAAGTAACTAGCGATGAGACAATCTATTAGAGTGGTTATTAGTAATAATATAGGCATACAATCATACGGACGTATATTCATATAAACGACTTTCAAGTTGGTTTGCTATCCAATGGCGGAAAGTGGGTTGTCATTAACGAAGCGATATCAAAGCAGCGGGTACTGATGAATGCTATTGCCTATGCGAGAAATACGCATCTACCCTTATCCTGCTTTTTAAGCCAATTTGAACTTTACACAAAAGCGCAGAATTCAAGTGACCTTATTTACTGACATGCTGCGTCCGCTAGCTTAGGAAACTAAAGCTTAAATCTGGAATCTTTATTAACTTCATAAAGTTTACCACACGCAACATGTTATAACAATCTTACTACTAACATTTCTACTGAAAGAATTTAAGCATGTAAAATAAATTTAAAAAAAAACTCACCTTTTTCTCAGTCAGCTTCTCACATCTTCGTTGCTTGCAGATCTGATGACTCTTATCATTTCTACATGGTGCACAATCGCCACAATTATCTTTCCGTTGACATCCTATACATTCGCCACATCGTTTCCGCTTCTTTTTCACTTGTTTATCAACACCTGTCCCGCCCAAATCATCAACATCCATAGCTCCGGACGACATTGAGTGATGTTTAAAGCCCGCAGTACTTGAAATCGCTGCTACTTGACCAGAATTCTCCTGTGCTTGTTGATGGCCAGACATTTCCATATTACTTGATGCGCCATCACTTTCAGTTGAACTTTCTAAGCTTGAAGCACGAATTTTTCTACGTTCTTTTTTGCGATACTCATTTTTATTTGGGGAAGCAGTAATGGGATTATTTACTACGGCTCCAATTCCATTAGATATTTTTTTAGCGTTATCCAAATGTACGCCATTGTACAATTGATTGTTTTCGATAATTGTCGACATTGGATTTTGAAACTGACTCGGATGTAGCGTAACATTTTGTATTTTTAATGTTGTACCCCCAAGTTGTGGCATTCCTTGATGTAAACTAGTTAATTTCATCTCTGGATCAGGTTTTATAAGCAGATCTGGATCGGTTTTGATCACCATATCCGGATCGGGTTTTATAACAGTTACAACAGTAGTGGGTTGAGCTATATTTTGTATTATGGCACCATTTTGTGGAGCAAACGTTGTTGGATGCGTATACAACTGAATATGACGTTCATCTATAAACTGTTGTTGTATTGACGGTATTTCTCTAGCTTGAATAGGTGCTGGGACTAAAGGATAGTTTCTTGTATTTAATGTATGAAAGTTTGGAGATGCACTTAAAGGCGTTAAACTGCCTGGACTAGATACGCTTGGCGAAACTGGGGTTAATGTAGTTAAAGTTGGTTCTGCGCCTGATACAGGAACCTCGCTAAATGCTTGAAACTGTGATTGGAATGATGGTAACTTTGAGACGCCGTTGTGTAAGAAAGCATCAGCAAATGTAACAGCTGTTTGATGTCCCAATGGAGCACCTTCTAAACCTAAAGGTTTCGATTCCCATGGCCTATACTGAGGCTGCGAGGTTATGATTGATAAACCATTCTCTCCACGATCTAATAAACGTGTTTCCGTATAGTAATCCCAATTGGAAATATCCAATAATCGCGAATCGCCTGTCGTTGTTGCAGGTGCGCCTGCAAATGTTCCAAAGTTTGTTCCTGCTTCCATATCGGCCGCAAATGTTGAAAATGGAGGCAGGTGTGACCCTGATGGATCGCCCGTAGTTGAGGTAGCCGTTGTAGCGTACCCAGAGACGAGAGTTGCCTCTGGTTCTTGACTTAGAGTCTCGCTCATACTATCTCATCGTGTAAGCCATGCACCTTTTTTCCTGGCTAAGTTAGTCTAGGTAATTTACTTTATATTTGCTAGTCAGACGACTTATTGTCATTTTTTTCTGTTTATATTAGAAAAGCTTATGTGTGCTTATTGTTTGCATAAATTGACTGTAAATTTATAGAAAATTTATTTTCCTGAATGAATCTCTGAGATGAATACCGTATTATTTATATGAACTAGTATGACAAGAAGTATAATTATAACTTATTTTAATATTTGGTGCTATCAGACTTTTATTTGTACTTTTTGGTTTTTGTACTATTTGTTTATATCGTTTGCATCGCATAAATGTTCGTTTGTTTATGATATTCTTCTTGTTATATTCCGTATTTGTATAAAAATAATTACAAAAATATCTGAAATAAAAGAAAAACGGAATTATTAAAGAGGAAAATTTAAAAAAAGCTATAAAGAAAATTTTACACTAGCCCAGAACCCAGAAGCTACATATGAAAGTAAATTCACAAACAAATTAAGGCTCAAAGATTTATTCCAAATACCATTAATTGGCCCAAATCCACTAATTTGCTAAATACCAATAGCCATTAATTGGCAATTATCTATTAATTGGCCAATTAAGGACCAATTAACAAATTAATGGCCAATTTACCCCTTAATGGCCAACCAGTTAATGGCCAATTAATGACCCAACCAATTAACCAATTAATGGCCAATTAACCAAATAATGGTCTATTAATAGCCAATTAACCAAGTATTCGCCAATTAAATGTTACTCATTAATTGGCCAAAGACTATTAATTGGCCCAAAACTTTATCCCAAATACAATATTCGGAAAATACTACACATTATAGGATACAAAGATATTTGCAATACGTAATACTCGTATCCAAATACCTTGATTTCTAGAGTAACTTTACAAAACAGTACAATTAGTAAAGATATTGAAACAAATTGATCTTCCAACAGATCAAAATGTTGTTACAGTTCTCTCAAATTAAATGATTATAAAAGGTGTCAACAATGGAAAATTGCTACAAATCCGAACAGGATAAGGAATATAATCCTGATGGACAGAACTGAACAATAACATCCTGGTAAAGAATTCAAACATGGAAATATATAATTATAATCCGGAGAGGCTCGACGCAAAAAAGGTTGAGAAACTCTCATCTAAGATATTATGAAAAGCGTTCTAGCTTCCGAGGAATAGTATTATTTTTCATCCACATTAGAGTCTGTACAAGATAGGCCCTTTCTATCGATTGTATTTAGGTGTTCTATATATGCGTGAATAAACAGTCTGAAACTTAAAAACAGAAACATGCCATAATTTCAAGGGCGCCCTCATATCCTCAAACTTACTTAAGAAATTAAATAGCCACCCAAGAAATTGAAAGGACAAAAAATCCAGAGTTTCTAAACAACAGATGGTATGAATTGGAAAAACTTTTGCTTCAAATTTCTCGTCAGGTTACATCTAAAAACTAAGCAAGGCTAGCCAGCGGCTTCATTTCAGAAACTATAATAGTTAGAGCTTTGGGAAAAATATTCAGTACTAAACTAGCCTAGAGAAATCTCTGGAATTTTTTTAAAGTTTGAGTACTAAAAACGTGCGACTTGTGACACGAAATTTTGGAAGAAGAGTCCTGTTTTGGCCATTCTTGCGTAAATGACAACTCTCCCGACAAGGTTAAAAATATGCTGTTTTCTAAATTTGAAAGATAATAAACTTCTCTACAAGATTTATATCAACAATTTTTTCGAAAAGAACCAATTCCAAAAAAGTTATGAATTTTTGAATAAATCGAAAAAAATATTGTTTAATTTGCTATAAAACCCAGAAAAATCGTGCTGTACATGATTAGTATTTACTTGAAAAAAAAAAATTCCAAAATAATTTAGGTTTTAACAAATCCATAGATATTACTAAAACAGTAATTCAAAATATTGCCTTATAGAAATTGCATGCAAAAAAAGGCGAACCTAGGAAGTAGACTAATTGACTAAGCGCTTCAGAATTGATCTCAAATGACACCTAAATAGTTGGTGCACAGGACTGAAGGAATCATGTTTTGAAAAAATGAAGGAAAGGGAAGTAAAAATGATCCCAAAGCTGGTCCACCATATAAACTATGATCACTATGAAAAATCACTAAAAAGTATAAGGAAATTTTCAGTTAGAAATTTCACAAAAAGTGACTCAGAAGCTACTTTAGCGTTTGGGTTTGGTTATGCGAAACTTCTCTGTTGGGTATGCGAATCTGGCAATCTGGCCTACGAATTTGGGAATCTGTCGTGCAAAGCACTCCAGAGTCCATTGTTAGAAATCGTTTAAAAATTGTAAAGCACGTCAAACTTCCCTATTCGGACACCACACGTCGCAATTAGAAATGTTCAGAAAGTAATCAAGAAAGACGACTCCACTGTAGGCAAATATGCGGACCGGGGGATTTACGGGAAGTCAAATTCAAAAGTTCATGCACTGTTAGAATTATCCAGAAAAGTAAGTTAAAAGCGAACAGTGAAAAGAAAGTGAGTCAAAGCCCACACTAAGTCAAAGCCACAAGCCACAGCTACAAAGCGGTGAGTCAAAGCCACAGCTACAAAGCGGTGAGTCAAAGCCATAGGCCGAGGCAAAGCTATCCGAGCCGAAGGCAAATACGGGATTTTCCCGGTGGTGAATTTATAGGCTACACAGGTAAAACATTCTAAGACATCTAACATTATCTATTCTATTATCTACTTAGTAAACATCTAAAATTGTCTATTCTATTTTAATCCACTTTACAAATCATATCTCAATGTTTTCACTTTACGTCAGTAAAATATTTGTTATATGTGAAATTAAAGAGTTAACAGAATACTAAAGTAATATTTAATTTCAAACTCTAAGTCGACTTTCACCCTTCCCACATATCTGTGTACGGTCTTGCCGCTGTGCTCTATCTACATGATTTGCAATTTATCACACAAGCTGGAATGTAGTCAAAAAGTTCTCTTCTTATGAACAATTTATGGTTTCAAGCCATTCGTTGTTTGCCAGTTGTTTTGAGTAAAAAAAGTGTTTTGAGTAGTGTTTTGTGTTTTGAGTAAAAAATTGTTAAAATTGGAAATCCTGGCGCAATTAATTTTTTTGTTTCGGAAGAAAAAACTGCGAAGAAAATTCCTGAGAACATTTCAACTCATGCATTGGACAAGTCATGTCATTTCTATTAAACTCTTGGAGTGTGGGTAAATGAATTTTAATGTGGCAGAAAAAAAAGCATCGACAAGGCACCATGTCCTAAACCCTCTCAAAATCATGATTTTGTTTTAGCTGACAGACAAGTGATAGTATGTGTGTTAGCAGAAGCGACAAACGCTTGAGCTAAAAAAGTGCACTTTGCTTGGCAAAATGAATTGCATAGGAAAAAACGCTACGCTTTCTCTCCGCCAGATACCTGGATACCTTACAGCTCAAAACAACGAATTGCTAATGATGAATTAAGTCCAAAAAAGGAAGAAATGCAATCTATCTGCTAGAAAGTGATGGTGTCCGTTTTTTTTTGGGGCCAGATCAAAAGTAAATGGGAAGCACACATCTGTGAACAAATATTTGAGATGATTCAAGAGGAGTTTAGTGTCGTTTTATGGCAATGAACAAAACCTGTACCCTGGAAATCAAACAGCCCGAAACATTGAATCACAAATGACTAATTGGGTCCGAAAACGAAGAAATGAAATTTTCTAATTGACTAACTCCATAAAAGGTAAACCATTATCCGTTTAAAGCCGGCAATAAGAAAAGAAGAGTCTGAACTAAAACAAGAAAATTCACTCAAGTGTTGGTATTCGTCAAAAATTGGCTTAGCTGAGATTTGAACTGTTTTGACAGGATCCAATTAACCAGATTCAAATCGCTCAAACAATCCGCGAAGGAATCGCTAATCTGGATGATGTTCAGACCAGTATGCTAAAGAACTATACAAAAAGAACTAAGTGTACAATAGGAGAATCGAAGGGAGTATACAAAAAATAAACATAAATCACATTACATAATTCAAATTGTTTTCTTTTATATAAAACAAAGTTACTCGTGCCTAGTCTACTACATTTTCGTACTACATTATGTTAAAATCAATCCAGACATCGAATATATTTTCTTTCCACAGAGAAACAGATGCAAGGACCTAATTCTAGAAGCCATTGTTTTAGACACAAGAACTAGAAATATCAAAATACACAAGTTTCCCTTTGAATATTGAAATCAAACATTTATATAAACACTTTAAACATTAATTCAACAAATTAAATTTCATATAAGCAAATTTTAAATTCAATTTGTATTTGTTTTGGTTTACAATCTTTACTTTAGTATCAGGTGGTATTTCTTGTAATGCATTATAAAAAATACTACCACATGTTAGAAAGAAATACAAAACAGTGTAAGCAAAAAAATTCAGTAGTGCAAAATGTAAACATCGTAATACACATTCTACTGCGTTAAATCACATGTTTATTGCTATTGCTTTCTCGCATAGAAAAATGTATTAAACAGAGAATTAAATACACTATATTCCTTAATTTATGTAGAAATATTTGCAAATTATTTATAACAAAATATAAAAAATATTTACCTTTTTATATTATATCGAACTTATTTAATATAAAAATGTATTAACGAAAGGATTCTCACATACAGACTAAAAGTTAAAACACTAAGTCATTACAGTTTAAAGAGAAGTTATGAGAACTTATGTAAAATCAGAAATTTGTTTTTATCTGAACAAATATGTTTGTATCTCGCGCGCGCCACCAATATTTGTTTATTTACAATTACGCTGTAAACAAAAGCCTAAAGACAATGTTCCTGTACGCTAATATGAAAAGTTAAGCGGGAAAATATTACTTTTTGTAATTATTATTTTCGTTTGTTGAGGAATAAATCAAAAAACTGAACAGTTTGTGCTTTTTTTCGTACAAATCCTAAGCACTTGATGCGCTAATTCTCACTCTATAGCGACTTGCGAATATTATATAAATATAACGATCGCGCCGCGCTTATATTGTTTATTTATTATAGTG
The DNA here is from genome assembly GCA_009867245.2 of Adranes taylori. Lineage (NCBI taxonomy): Eukaryota > Metazoa > Arthropoda > Insecta > Coleoptera > Staphylinidae > Adranes > Adranes taylori. The sequence continues at coordinate 10,338 of WYDF02011471.1, forward strand.
CCAAACATTGAGCTTCACTCTCTTCAAGCACACCAGCAAAAACAAAACACGCACTCACACACACGCCGTCTGCTAAAAAGCTACTACTATCCCCACTACTAATGCACCACCGACCAACTACTGCTACGACAGTTGCCTGCTGCAAAAACTTTTGAACAGAAATGCTCAACATGTGGTATACACATAATTTTTCAAGCAGAACACGAAACTTTTATTCGTATATAATACAGTATTCAGATATTAAAATTTTAAAAATGTATGTATATTGTTACATGTTACAATTATGTACAAATAATTTTATGTAGGGTTGCGAATAAAGTAGTAGCAACAAAAGCTTGAGAATTCTTTCATTTAATCCATAGTAAATTACATTACATTCTTTTATATCCTTCTATAACTCTTTCAATTCCTTATCATTAACGAAACATAAGGTGCAATCGTAATTTGTTACACCATAAAACAAAATAAATTCTACAGGGTCCGAGGTAAGTTCTGTTACCGATTCGAAACTCCATAACTTCAATATTTTTTGAAATTTTTAATCAAAATTCACAGAAAATATTCAAAACAACATGTAATCACTAATCAATGAATTTCAGCTCATTATTTGATGTGGTTTCCTTTTACTTTGATTATGGCTTGCAGTATGAGCGACTTGCACGCTGCAGAAGCGTTTGGTTGTAGGATGTTTGCCAATTTTGTACTAAGAGCCACTTTCAACGCATCCATACTTTTATATCTTTTAGTCACCACTCTAGATTCTAACATACTCCAAACGGAATCGCATCGGGTGAATTCGGAAGGCATTCTTTCTCGGAAACGAAAAGTGAAACACTTTATTTGTAAAAACGCATGGTTTACGTTGGCTTGATGTGCCGATACTGAGTCTTATATGTAACCAAATTAACCAAATCTTAACGAAATTGTTGACAAAAACCTAAGGAGCCTGAGGCCCATACCATGACGTTTGCATATTTTTGCTATCTGGTCGCCATACGAATGATCAAATTATCGCTTAACTTCCACTTTAACCAAACGTGATCGTTTTCTTTGTTGATCATTGGCTGAATGGTGAAAGTTTAAAATGATCCTCGGATACTAGTGCAAGCGCACCAGCTCCTTTCCTCGTTCTAGCCGCTGTTTACGCGGCCATTCGTCAAGATGGTGAATTTTTTGCATCTTACATGGCCTCAGTTGAAGTTCAGTTTTCAGAATGTGTTGAACGCTCCCATCGGATATTAGCAGTTTTTTCACCATTTGAGTTGGACTGCGCCGTGGATTTCATTCAATTTGGCTCTTCACTTTTTGCACAATTTCTTTGCTGTTGCCGACTTTTTTCAACCCGATCGGTGGCGATCTGCAACGCTTTGTAACGCGATATCGTGCGATACACTTTGTTTACTTTCTAATGTTGTAGTTGCCGAACGATAGCTGGTTGTGAATTTCCAGCCACACACTGTTACATTTCAATTCCGTTTTCAACAAAATTAAAATGATGCGCGTTAAAAATAAATTCCTTTGCGTCCTTGTCGAGAACCGTCGTTTTCGCCCCCAACCAACGCCCTCCCCCCCCCCATCTAGGTACGCCACTGGATTCGTTATATAGTATTACTGATCTGTAGAAGATCTGCATGTATGTAACGTTAATATGATATATACTTTTAAGAAAGTTAATTACTACAATTCTATTCTAACCAAATTCTTACCTACCTGTTAAAAGAACAGAAAAAAACATTGACGATATAAAATAACCTCGTTGTTGTAGGAAAGAAATGTTTTAGAATTTCTGCTTGCATCGTACACAGGAACACATAAACTCACAACAGAGGAACATAAGATCTACCATCTGCACATCTGTCGTTTCTTGCGAAGAAACGAACCAATCGTATGTCAGTGAGCTTTCGGTTGTAAAAGCTTTCGTTTCGTATCGGTGGTCATCGAACGTTGTCGTCGCAGGCGATGCTGCTTTGTTTCTATGGGCAACGGTTTCGGGTTAACACAGATAGAGCAATTTAGTTTTTACGCTATTAGTAAACGCAATAGCTTTCATTTAATTTGTAATAATTTTCTTTTAATTAAATTACAATCAAAATACTTTATATTTATAGTCTATACCGCTTTCACACTATGTGCAACGGTTTGAGGTTAACACAGAACACAGAAAGGACAATGATATTCAGTTAGAAATAAGATCTTTATTTCGATTGAACAAATATGGTGATAATCACTAGCAATTATGCTATGTGAGTTTATTTGTTCCATTGTTTAATACCTGAAGGCTTGAAAATATATTTTCCCCAATGAAAATTTTTGATACATGAATTTCCGTATTATTTATTATACATAAAGATTTCAATTCTAACCTTTTATTTGTATGTTATACCTATTATTTTCCTCTTTGCAAATTATACTCTTTCTTCTAGTTTTAAGTTAAATTCTGCAGTTGTAAGAAAAGTTTTTGATGGTAAATACCTGTGTCTGATTTTAAATGTTTTAAACCTTAGTTCACAGACCCGCGATTTTGCGACAACTACAAAAAATGCAATTTAATGGCACCTACAATTTAATGGCAACAAAATCGAGCGGTTATGCGACAAAGAAAATAAATTGGTTCTAGTTCATTCCCTGCGATACATCCCAAGAAAATATCTTATATCTCTCAAATTAATTGACGTTTACACTCGACACTGACAGACTCGCCTGTTGTCAAGTTTTTGGTGTATATATAAACGACTAAATGTTTTCTAGCCTCTTTTTAAGTTTGTTTAGATAAAAATAAAATAATCGAAATTAAATTAATTCTAAGCTTAATTTTTTTATTTCTATTTCATAGTTATATAATTTAATTCTATTCATTTATTTAAATAAATAATATATATTTTTTATTTAGTTTCTGCAATGGATTTAATTTCCCTCCTTTCGTTAACAAAAGTCGATGATGCCAAACAGAAGGGCGTGAAAGTAATATTCCGCCAAGTATTCATATAGTCTTTGCACATGCACCAAACATCAAATTTATGTTGTCACTATTCTCGCATGGGCCATGTGTAAATGTATAATTTCTTAAGACCCATTCAGTTTCATATTTAGTGTTAACTAAACTGTACCCTTAAATTTGATTGAAATATTGAGAGTTTAAAGTGTTTAGTTATGTGAAATACTGTCCTTCGATATATTACTTGCGAAATTCAAGCAAAACCTAAGTATGGGTTGTGGGCTTATAAAAATAAAATAGTTAAATGGAGGTATGGAAAGAAATTTCAATGAAACTTGGACTTGAAGCTTATAA
>WYDF02011482.1:0-13626 GCA_009867245.2 Adranes taylori
GGTTGCATCGGGCATCCTTTGTCTATGAAGATTCTCCACTTCCTACGCAAAACAAAAAAAAAAAAAAAAAAAAAAAAGGGCCTCCTAGTAATTGTCTTATATCATTTCAAATGCAAAAAAGTGATATTGATATGAAACCCAGAAAAAATTTTCACATATTCCATATGGATGAGGGTTTCCGCACAATTTTGGAAACCTCTAACTCTTTTCTTGGAGGGAGTTTGCCACCTAGATTTGTATTTGTTGGAGCTTATAGGCATTGCTCTAACATTTAAAATGCATAATTGTGCGATTTGCATGCAAAAAAATACAGAAAAGTGTAAGATGCTTTCACATATTATACACAAAAGCATATAGATTGTAATTTATGAAAGGCTCCTAACAAAAGTCTCATATTTCAGATGCATAAAAGTTAAATTGATATTGTCTGATTGTATTTGGTCATAGGTCTTATTTTTGTTACCTTAGTTTGTACAATATTGTTTATACCAGAAATTGCGTTAGCACGAAGATACGGCCCACTGTGTCCCTGTGCGCATGTATATGGCCCACTCGGCCACTGTATTTTCAAAGCAATGCTCTAAAGGCACTATCCTCAAAGGTTCTAAAGAATTCCGTAATGTCATTACTCGTCGCATCAAATTTGCCGCCTACATTAGCTTCCATTGGAGTCTCCTCACATTGATCTAACATTCAGAATGCAAAATTGTGGGAATAACAAACATGTGGAGCAAATACGGAACAATGCAAAATGTTTTACAGATGTTATACGGATGAGTTAATCATACAAGAGCCTGGAGGTCCATAGATCTTTTTTGAGAGAGTGTTCCATTTAGATTGGAGTTTGCAAAAGACTCCTAACAATAATCTCACATTCCAAATGAATTTTATAAGTCAGATTCATTTGAAATCTACAATATATTATCACATGCTCTATATAGACGTAGTACACACACAACGCTCAAAAATCCATAACTCTTTCCTTCGCAGGGGGTTGACACCTAGATTTTTCTTTGATGGAGCCTCTTGACATTGCTTAAACATTGCGATTGCGTATTTGTGCGATGTGCGTGAAACACATACGGAAAAGTGGAGAATGTTTTCATATTTCTTATGAAACAAGTACGAAAATGTGATCTCCATTGATGCGACCTATCAGTGCGTACGCAACATAATTTATGCTATTTGAAAAATCCTTGATAGAATGTTGTAATATCTAAAATAGAAAATGTGTTTTTACGAAAATACAAATTATTGATTTTGATTGTAAAGCACGTTTTGATTGAATTTTTAGGGACCACAATGCTTAGTGATATGATGCACTTAACGAGCACTTAGCATGGTTGAAAACTTTGATTTTATTGAACTAGAAGAAAAAATTTGGAGGACGGTCCAAAACTTCATGGCACAAGCCTACCGTGCAGATAGAAGTGAACTATCTATAACAAAATAAACATTTAGTGGCATAAACCAAAATTACATTACAATGCACACAAAACCAAATAATTACTTACAACTATAAAACTAATAACTCTTACAAGCTTGAAAAACCCTCCAAATAATTAGAAACCATTACTAATAACAAACATTAACAAGAAAAAAAGCAATTACAAAAATACATCCTCAATATTTGTCCCTTTCCCTCCATTTCACTTACTTTTTTCTTTCCTTGCCACTACCTGGGATAAGGGATAAGTAAAGAAGGGAGAACGGAAGCCAATTACTTCAGTCCGTTTTTCACAATACTTTACCCCCTTATTTAATTTGTCCCCTGTCTTCCATCCAAGCCTTACAATTTCCTATTCTTCCTCCTAATTTCTTCTAATATTTTTCTCATTATCTTAATCTCTCAGCCATTAATCTTTGTTCCTCATTTCATTGTATTCCCCCATACCCTCTCTCCCAATTCTCCCACCACGTTTCCTCCTCCACACAACATACTCTACACCTTCTGGATTCCTCATTTATTCAATACTTATTACCTCTTTCCTTACAACCATACCTAAATCTCGCTAGCATTCTGTTTTCACTCATACTCATATCCGCTATTAAATAATCAGGCATCCTGTTTTCCACCATCAAATAACAATGTTTAATGTGTACCACCCCCTTTTATTCATCCATTCCTCTCTTGCCTCTCCACTTCCTTTAAGCTCTGTTTAACCTCAATCTCAATCCTAAACCTGCTATACATCCCATAGCACCACTAAAGCATAGATCATCCACACCTCTCTACTCAAACATAGATCATCATATACCTTTCTTTATTTTGATAGCCATTAATTTTCTTCTTTTTTATATCCCATGGCTTCAAAAAATAACTTCTCACAATCCTTTCATCCATATCTGTCACTAATTTTCGATCGAACCTTGTCATTTTTGTGACTACATACAACCAACATATTACTTCATTCAATTCTTGTAACACAATCTTATTTGGCGTCGAATTCTCTACCCCTAATTCTTTTATATATCTCATTATCATCCCTTCCAACTTATTTCTCACTTTTACCGCCACACTTTTGCCCCTTACAACATAATTCTCCTCATACACATTTTCAAAATCAAGATCCTCATATTCACCAAATCTCCGAACCTTTCCTTCTATCCATACCCCATTCTTTCTGTCGCCACCTCAACCTTCCTTGATAACATTCTGGCATGTTCATTCGCAGAACCGTTAATACTTACCATATACCATCCCAATTGTATCCACTTCCTTTATTCCTTCCTGTATTCCGTAAATTATCTTTCCAAATGCTTTCATTTTGCATATGTTTTACTCGCCTCTTTCATACTCCATCTGTACCATTTAGGAAGCTTTCCCAAATTTATTTCTCCATTCCTCTTTCAACCCATGTCTCTTCCAGTCCTACCACATTAAACTGCTTAATGTAATTCCAAAACCCTTTATATGTTAATTTGCCCTTATCCCAGCAACATTCTAACTTACACATTCTACACTATTCCCATTATCCTTATCGCAGCCAATTTGGCTTATTTATTTATAATCCCTATCTCCCCCTTCCTTATGTTTGGCATCTCCTCACCTCATTCCAACCTGTGCCTTCCTACTATCTACACCCGTTTCCTCCATATTCCGCTCCTTCCCTACCCTATATTGTCAGCATTCATTTTAAGTGAACTATCTATAAATCGACAGAACATTAGACAGAATTATTATAAATTTTGAAGTTATATGATGAATCTATGACAAATCTTGATGACTGAAACCTAGCGATTAATTGTACAAGTTGGTTATCAGTCTATTTATAACTCGCGGAGCACTGATGTGAACGACAAAGACATTTCAGGTCAAGCCAAATCAGTAACTGTCCTTCATAGCAGAAACTAGGCAACGAATGCGACACCTGATGTCTGGGTACATCTAGATTTTATAATACCACTAGATTAAATAATACAAGTAGAGGCGCAAACCGCACACTATCGGTTCAAACTCAACAGATCGACCATGGCAAAGAAAATAGGAACTAATATTACATGGCATGAAATATTAGACTGAATATAGGGATTTTTACCAACTAAACTCTACTCCATGTTGGGATTTTATCCATTAGGAGGTTGGTGAATTTAATATTGAGGCTTTAGGATTTGTCATCCTCTTCAGCCTGGAACTGGTGTTGAGTTGGTGAATTATAGATTGCTGGTAAGCTGATAGCCTGCAGGAAAATTACGCTATAGCATTTGTTTTACAGCCAAGGGAAACCTGCACAAAAACCTTGGCCATAGCTTGGTTAACAGATTAGGAAATTTGGATACATGTGGTTACCTAACTTCCTAGATTGATCTTGTGTATCCTCTAGTACTTGCTTGGTAGTGCAAGTAATTGCCTGTTGACCTTGATAATAAAAATTTTATTCAAAATCTCACTATTTATAAGCCTGAGCCATCTTTTGTTCCGTTATACGAATCCATGTGTAGCCAACCACACGTTATTTATTACGTGCTACTGTCTTACGACATTATTCTATGCAAATCTCGGTACAAATTCCACGCTATGTGGAACATAACACACAATTCCTCTCTGAGCAGCAAACACACGTTACAGCAGAACGCAGCAGTCTATACAGTAGCAGCAAGAGCAGGATACATATCATTTTATTCCCGCTCGAGTTACTTATACAGTTAACAGTGGAGCGAGTGACGCCAACATATCATATCGACATCGACATACGTCGACATGATATGTCATACATATATATGCCAACGACATACATTCATATTAAATACAGCTAACATGTATGAAACATATATCACACAACATACTAAATCAAGCGACAGTCGCTTATCTGTTATGCAGTGTACGGCAATCCGAGATGCATGAGAACGTCGTGTATTTTATTTTTTACAAATAATAAATGTGTTTCTATTTCTTATTAGTTCAATCCAGTCTAGGATGCCCGAAATGGATCTATTAAATCGATTTAATTTATGTCTAGTAACATGCTTTGTTACAATATTGTATGGATGAGTAAGCTATATAAGACTTTGGAAGCCACTATCTCCTTTTTGAGCGGGTTTCCACCTAGATTTTAATTTGTTGCAACCACTTGGCCTTGTTTCATTAATTGAAATTAAAAAATGTGAAATATTTTTTTTGAACTAATATGTAAAACACTCAATCTGTTTATAAGCCGGTTGTACAATTAACCGCAATTTTGAAATCTACGAAAACCTAGTATACGTGGTTTAGTTTCATTCTTTAAGTATACTGTAGTAGAATAATTAAATATACAACGCGGGAAAGATTATTCATTAACAAATGAGCCAAAAATTTAAAAATGGATTTAGGGATAATTTTCGTCCAGAACTTACATAAGTTTCAATTAGATTATAGATTTACTTACTCCTACTCAATTATGTTTACTTTTCATCTAATATGCAATAAATTAATTAAATAACAACAGCAATCAGGCTGACTTAAAATACTAATGTTGTACACTTAGAAGACAATGATTCTTCGGAATTCTTTTGCTATGAGCAGATTGGCCCCCGTTTTAAGCATATGGTAAAAGAAAATATCAAGTTTAAAACTAATAATTCAACAGAACTGAATCCTTTTTACTAAAGATATATTTAAACTAAAATTGACAGATAAAGGGTGTCTTCACACACTTATCTGGCTTTGTTCTATTTCTTAAAATCGTCGATTTATTGAACTATAACGTTATGCTCTATTATGATAACGCTCTACTATGATATGTTTGCATCAAACTTTTGAGATGAATAAGATTTGTTGAAAAGAAGAAGACAAATGTGAAATAAAATGACGCGAAGACAATACAATTCGGCAAACATTAAAAAACAGAATCAGTGTAATACAAAATTGATTCCACTTTGTGGCATTCAACGATTATTAAACATCCAGATGTATCGTACGTATTGAAGCTCTTATATTTCAATATTTATTCACAATATTCAAACATAATTTTGTAGTATGCAAAATTGTCTATTAAATTATCTCCTAATTGTCTATGTAAATCCTAAAATAAAAAAAAAAGAAACAATTATTTTAATAAACAAGAAGTAGTTCTGGTTGTGATACTTTCAAGAGCATTTCAAAAAGTGCATGTAATATAAATTTGTAAGTTATAATAGTATTTTTAAATATGCAAACAAAATGGGGGTAAAAGAAGGGGTGTGACAAAGCACGTTACCTGAAATAAATTAAATAAATAAATTGCGCGATCACAGCACTGAATTTATCAGTTTTTAAATCTTCTACCAAATTATATGAACGCATTTTCGTTCCACGCACCGTTTGCTAAATATTTTTGCAAGCAGCAGAGAGCTAGCTGTGTTGCAACGCGACTCACGATCGTTGTGTTATACACGCATTGGCCTGTGTTTTATGCGTATGTACGCTGCCTGTGTAATTATTTTATTTCATTTGGGGCCTGGCAAAATTATCGCACACAGGCCCGTGGTTACACCACTGTCGGTTCTCAGTGTCTTACTGAGGGCACAGGTAACTGTTAGTCTGGTATGTAACAGGGATTCCCGTTCTTGCTGGGAAATAAACTTATTCACTAATGCGTGAAACAGCAGAATGGTTTAACAAAACCGTCTATTGGTCTTTTAGACAGTAGAAACAAAGAAAGAAATATACATATTCAATTAATTGTCAGTAATAAACAAAAGAATAGATGTTAAATTAAATTCATGACGAAACAATGGAGGTTAAATAAGCAATAGCGAAATTATAATAAACAAAACAATATCAATAAAACGACACACATGAAATAATACAACGGAATTATTATAGCTAAGAGCGGTGCATATAGAGGGATAGGAAATTGCGGTGATAAAATAACAGTAATGCGGGAAGCATGTAAAGAAGACGTTTGTGAAACAATGGGGAAAAAGATGTCCTGGTACAAACGGTAGTTACAACATAATATACGGGAAATGACTAAAGCGGAGTGATGTCTCGTAATACGCTGATTTCAGTTTTGCGGAATGACTATATTAGTATAAGCCGGAATAATACACCCAAGGAGCGCCTCGTAATACGTTGATGTGACTGTAAAGTATTCAACCGCACGGATTATACAGCCTAGTGTAAGATGCCAGGAAATTTTCCCGACGCGCAACGCCTCGTAGTATGTCGATGGTGCTGTTGTTGAGCGAATAAAACCACCATAAGCAAGAACTGAACACCCCCTGTGGAATATCCAGTATAAGAGAAGTAACACCCCGTAATTCGTTGGTGTAACTATGGCCGGGTGGTCAAGACCAACATAAGCCAGTATTAGACACTCAAGCAGAAATTCTTACCTAGATTCTTAAGGAAGGAATTTCTGCGCAACGCATAGGAACACGTTGACGTTGCTGTATTCCAGTGACTAAGATTAAGCCAAGCAAGAATTAAACACACCACTGGAACATCCACTGTAAAACAAGTAACATCCCGTAATACGTTGATGTTATTATGCTCAAGTGCTCAAGCCCAACACACTTCAATATTATACACTACAGCAGAGGGTGCGGAGAGGAATCACTATCTAAGGTCTCGTAATAAGTCGACGTTACTACACGTGAGCAGGAACCAGGCAGGCGGAAAGGAATGAAGCTATTCATTACACATGCAATTAATAATTCATTATATGGTAGGTTAGACCGCTTGCCAAACGTGTCTTAAAAGCTGGTGACCGGTTCGGCTACTGGTGTACATGCTATCGTCCCCGCAGGTTGCTGCTGGTGGCTACGGCTGTTGGTCGGTGCTTAGAACTCTCGAAATCAGGAACTAACTATATATCCTTAAATCTCACTTTTATAAACGGGGACTCACGCTTAGATTTTACTTCTCGACACGGATCGTATAGAGGCCAACACATACTATTTTATGGCGTAGTACGGTCTCTCATATAAATCAGAATAATCATAGAAGTTTAAACACAGCCTTATAGCAGCATACTATATGCGAGTAGCAGTATATCGTACATGTACGCTTCTGCACCGCTTATTCCCATAACACGCCACACAAACGTGGCACACACGCACAAACATTTGTATATGAATGGATAGATATCCATTCATATACATATGTGCTTATTACGCTGCACATAAACAATCTTTATGTGAGTCTTTTTCAGCTACCTACAAGAACACGATCACTTGACTACTTACGTACGTAGCTGCTCGGGTCCTCAGCATGTCAACTGAGGACCGGGAGAACAAAGAGAAAAGTTACAAAATGCGGTCTCTCGTTACTCTGACCTGGCCTGGAAAGAAGGCGTGGACTGAAGGAGTAGAAAGATTAACAGAGAAAAAGTAAGAAAAAATTCGAAGATAATGAAAAAGAGGTACTTATTACAATAAAGAGTAAAAGAGAACTACAGGGGTATGTAAAGCTGAAAGAAGTAACTGAAGTAAAAAAATCTACTGAGATAGTATTGATTGAATGGAAAAGAAAGTATAGGATTAAATAGAGTTGAGAAAAACGTGCAACTGTGTTGGCAAAGGTCGTGAATGTTGTGTAGACTGGAAGAGTAAATGTGTCAGATAAGTGGAAACAAGGTGATGTAGTGCCAGTATATAAGAACGGAGGGTTTTATGATGCTGAAAGCTTTAGGAGAGAGACTGTCATGAATAAGATTTATAGATTGCATGCTAGAATAGTAAACAGGAAATTAGAGAACAAATTAAAAGAAAAAATATGTTATCTGTAACTCAGACCGGATTCATTAGGAGAAAGGAGAAATAGTCCCGGGGTACAAGAGAGGGGATATGAAGAGTGTAGATAGTTACAGGGGGGGGATCTACGATTATGGATGGATTGTACAGAATGTTTGCGAGGGTTGTAAATGGAAGGTTGGATGAGGAGGTGAGGGTGAAAGGGATATTATCGCATACGCAGAATGACTTTGGGTAGGGGCAGGGGGACCACGGACAACATTGTCATAATTAATTACAGAATTAATCAAGAATTAGCGGTGAGAAAAAAGGTATATTTGTTGTTCGTGGATCAAGGCCGCCTTTAATAAGATTAAACGGGTGTACTTGCGGAAAAGAATGGTGGATGTTAGTATTGAGAATGGAATGCTAAGAATGATAAGAAGCATGTATGAAGGATAGAAGTGCAACTGAATGTTGATAAAACAAAAGTGATGGTGTGTACAGGAGGGGGGAGAGAATGCAGGAGAGGTGTGTTTGAACTGGGCGGGAGAAGGATAGAAGTGGTACAAGATGTACAAGTACCTAGGTTACATGCTCACACAAAGTGGGTCAGTACTGAGCATATTGATAATAACAAAGAAAGCATGGGGAGTGATAGAAAGAATGAGGAAAGTGTGGGAATGGAAATTTGGAGAATCGGTAAAAATGAAGCTATTGATTATGGATGTTTGTGTGAAGAGTGTTTTGATCTATGGAGCGGAAGATGGCGGAGTGTGAAAGAGAAATGACAAAGTGAGTGCAAGCTGGATGTATCAAAAGGATTTTAGGTATAGATAGATCAACGCCGTAAGAAATATTATTACGTGAAATTGGGAAGCGTAAATGCTGGGTAATAGGAGTGAAGAAGTGAATTTCGAAAGAAAAGTATGTATGGATGGGGATTGTAGATTAGTGCAGGAAATTTATATTAAAGGAACGCATGATAGGGGAGAGGGTGTCGGTAGGAATAATTGGTTAGAAAGTAGAAGGAAAAGGTATGAAGAAATTGGATGGTCGATGTGTTGATGGGGAGAAATGATCATGGATGCTAATAAAATGGTGAATGAGGTAGTAGAGATATTGTTGGATATTGAGAGGCAGGAGGGTCATGAACGGATTACTGGCAGTAGGTTCAATAGCATATATCAATGGATAAAGGTGGGAGAGGAGATAACAGAATATTTAGTGTCTGGACTAAGCATGATGGGGAAAAGGATGATAGCGAGGTTTAGGTGTGGAAGGGAGGAGGGGGGAACAGGTACTGGATGAACGAGCAAGATAGGATGTGCATAGTGTGTGGGATGAGAGAAAAACCTGGATGCATTGGATGAGAGGGTGCAAACGGCTGGCGTAGAAAGATGGGGATAGAATGCTTGTAGAGAACTGGAGGTTAAGTTTAGGGCAAGAGGGATACGGAAAGGAAATTATGGAAAAAGTGATGAAGGAGATAGCTGAAAAGGAAAGAAGGAAGAAAGAGTAGAAGAGAAAATTGGGGGGAAGCTAGGTAGGGTATGGAGCGATAGGAGAGGAGGTGAACGAAAGGGAAAGATGAAATATTGGGAAAGGAGAGACAGGGGGAGGGAGTAAGAAAAGAGGAAACTGGTGACAGGGGAGAAGAATGGAAGGAAAAAGATGAGGCAAGTATCGATGAGTTTAGATGGGAGAGTGTAAGGGTAAATTAATGCATGTAGTGGGTAAGGGGAAAGGAATAGGAGTTAAAATTAGCAAATATTTTTAATTTCTATTTTGTAATTTTTAAATGAATTATTATTTGTTACCTGTTAGCAGAAAAGAGATTTTTCTTTTGTAAAATCATGGACATTTGAAAAGTTGTGTATAAAGAGTTTGTTATGTAAGGAAAAATTGAATTAAATATTGTTGATTTAGAATAATATTTTTTTCATTTTGATTATGCTAATAAAAGTTGTACTACGAATAAGGAATAGGAATGAAGGCAGTGCAAGGAAAGGGTATAGAGGGTAGAAGGTGAAGGAAATTAAACATATATTTAGGGAGATTTATTTAAATTAAAATATTGAAATATTTAATTAATTAATATTGATATTTTACTTTAAGTGTTTATATGTTTAATTTTCTTGTAATGGTTGAAATGCCAATAAAGGTTAAGTATAAATTATGTATACGAAACTTATATCTAAGGACTCCCTCAACAGAGTTCCTTAACTATTCTTTTAACTTAATTACACTACCACTACTGTGTACCTACGCATTATTCTCTGCTTTTGCACTAACAAATTACACAAATTTCACTAGCTCAAAGGGTTTGATTTTCTTGAGTCTTCTGATCTGGTTCGTTTTGTCAAGGAGCAGGATAGCTTCAACGTTGACGTGATGAAGAAGTCGTTGTGCGTGACGGTTGGCGAATTTGTTGATGGTCTGCCTAACAGTGTCCAGTTCCATGTCCTTATGGAGGTCACTATTTCTGCAATACCAGGGAGCGTTAACAATGCTTCTTAACTTTATTTTGGAATCGATGTAGTATTTCTAAATTCCTCTTGTTGGCACAAGCCGACAGCTGAATGCCATATGTCCATACGCGCCTGAGATTTCTTTTGTACACCAGTACTTTGTTGTATATTGACAGAGCGGAATTTCGTCCAAGCAGCCAATATATTTTCCTAAACTTGATGTCCAATTCTTCTTTTGTCTTTTTGACATATGCTTTCCAGCGCAGCTTAGCGTTCAGTGTCATACCCAACTATATTGCAGTATTAGCATGTGATATTTGGATATTGTTTATGCCAACAGTTATTAGACGCTGTTGTTCTCTTCTTTTGTAAAATTTACATGAGCAGGTTTAGCTTCATTTAATTTCATTCTCCAATGCTTGGTCCATTGTTAATTTTGTTAACAGATGTTTGCAGAATTATTGCAGTGTCGTCAGCAAAGGTGGCTATTGTGTAATGCTCAAATTTAGGAATATCACTGGATAAAGGACTGGCTCTAATACACTGCCTTGTAGCACTCCTACCTTAATTTATTTAAGTTCCAGTAAGCATATTCCTGCTTAATTCTAAAATCTCGATCTGAAATATAGGACTTCACTACCTGTGTGAACTGGTTAGGCAATAGCGTGCTTAATTTATATTTAGATCCCTCGTGCCACACCTTATCAAAAGCCTGAGCTACATCAAGAAAAACAGTAGAACAGACTTTGCGACTTTTCAATTAAATCTGTGATCCTGTGTACCTGATCTATAGTTGAGTGGCCCTCTGAGAAACCAAACTGATGATCTGTAGTTGTGTATCTGTCCTCAATCATTGGTTTTAATCGTTTCAGTAGTATTTATTCGAACAGTATTGAGATTAGAGGAAGCAAGAAGATTGGCCTATAGGACGAAAGTTCTATTGGCGGTTTTCCGGGTTTAGGAATCATTATCACTTCTCCTATCCTAGGTCCATATCCTAGGTACATGTGCCCGTCTAAACGATGCGTTAATAAGGTAGGTAAGTTTTACAATTACCTTACGTGGGAGTTGCTTCAGAATTTCCCTCGTAATAATGTCAAACCCTGGAGCCGTTTTCGGGTTTATGTTTCGTTTAATTTTTGTTGCTATTTCTTTTGGAGTAGTAGGTTTGATAGCAGCTTCTTCTCGATGAGCTTTTCCCAGTCAAGAATGTCTTCACCCTCATTCGGCTGGAAAGTTTCTTCAAGACATTCAGCGTATCTGTTAGCTTTTCGTATATTACTTTTTGCCCATGTACCATCTAACTTCTCAATTGATGGATTTGGAGGATTGGCCTTTTCAGCCTCTTGGTAGCATTCCAAAGTGAGTAGTCAGTTTTACTATCATTTCTCAGTTTAGTTAGGTAATGACAAATTGCGTTATTTGTAATTTTCTGTATATCCCTCTTAAGTTGCTGTGTTGCATTATTTAGTTTAGTTTTATCAGCTGCTAATCTAGTTTGATGCCAAATTCTACTGAGCCTTCTTTTTTGAGAGATACGGGCTCTAATTTCTTTGGGGTGCTTGTTACCTTTGGTTCTTGGAGTAGTATCTGGAGTATTATCCCATGCTGCCTGCTGTATAATATTAATGAATGATTCTCATTATATAGTTGTTATTCGTTTCTTAGAGGCACCGACAGATTGATATTCTCTTTAAGTGTTAATCTGAAGGTTTTCCAGTCCGTCAGTTTACTTGCCTATCTAGGAGCTATGTCTTTTTGTATAATGCTGTCGGTAAGTGTAAGTAATATGGGCGAATCGTCAGAGTTCATGTCCCAAGCTTCCTCCACATGTATATAATTTACTGGCACATTCCGAGTTATGAAGAGATCAATTGGATATGGGATTTTATCTAATTGTCACGATTTTATTCTAATTTTATCAAATTATTTAATTGTACCACACTATATTCACGAAAAAATAGCGTGACAATATATGTATAAGTTATAATTTATATACAAAAACCTATAGATTTCCCTAAATAAATTTATTAAATGGTTTTTTTTTCAAAAAATGACTTGTGAGCCATGACAGTGAGCCACATTTTCTTACAATTCATTAATTAGTACTTTAACCATTATTATTTGTTACTTAGTTATTTACATGTTATAAAACACAGGGACCAAATTTTTACTAAGGATCCTGAAATAAAATATAACAATATATTTTCCTTACATAAAGAGGTTTGAACAAAATGATGTATTTAAACCTTATATCTGGATGATATATCAGAATTGTGTAGCACTTAATAGAACTACGCTTGGGAAGAAGGGAATGCGAAGAAATGTGCTGAAGAATTTCTCTCATGTAGGAGTTGACAGCCATGTACCCTAATCTTGTTAGAGATTGTAATCGCCTATAGATAAAGAAAAACGATATTGCGTAGGCATATAATGGCAAAGAGACATTTTTTATTACTTTCTTAGTTAAAGAATTTGCGGTAGCTTAGATGATAAAAATGTTAGTTAAGAAAACGGTTTTTATTGTTATTAGATATAAAACAAGTACTTGTACTTGTACGCAATGTTTATATGATGCTATCTCATAATAACGAAAGGGTATCCTAAGCTTTGTCAGGATTTTGTGACGTTTTGTGTTACATGCACGAAATATGTAATAAGTAAGTTTATAGGATTTGGATTCGTTCGTTTGTACTTTACTGTCATGTAAAGTATTGTCACGTTAATTGTTGGTTGATGATTTTACTTCCAACATGGCTGGCAAGAGAGAATATTTTTAATGGGGTGCGTTGCAATTCTCTCCTAACCTATGGGATCTTCTTGTACAATAACTGCACGAAATGTCATTCATTTTAATTTACCTGAATTAAGTTATATTCCTCAATTGCCCAATAGGGCTTATGGTAATGTCAGAGGACCCACTTATCTACCTGATTCTTAACTGCAATTTAAGTATCAATAAATCATTTTTAAATATGCACTTCGAGCAAGTCCAGTTGACCAAACAAATAGTCGAGTA
>WYDF02011493.1:0-13626 GCA_009867245.2 Adranes taylori
TGGAAGTAATTTTGTTTCATTATGGTTTTTAAGGCATTTATTATTTCGTTGATTTTCTTTTTGCTGGTGTCGTTGTTCTCTAAGAGTGTTTTTGTGATGTTTATGGTTTCATTTGTTGGTATGTTGGAATATAAATTTGTTATATCGAATGAAAATAATTTGGTACTTTTGGTTATTTTTATGTCTTTTAATTTATCTATTAGTTCAATGTTGTTTTTTTTATATTATACTTGTTTTGGAGTTGTATATTTTGTTCAATTTCATTGCTTATGTGATAAGATGGTGCACTTTTAAAATTTATTGGTGGTCTTATTGGTACTTATTGGTAAAACACATAACAATGTGCTGGTTCATCACATAATTAATAATTACTAAATTGTGCGCAGTTCCTTTACCCTTTACAAAGCCGCTTTGATATATTCTTCTTCCTCACTTCCACTGCTAGTCTACTATTTATCACTCTCGCAAATAATCTATATAATCCATCCATTATCGTTATTCCTCTATAACATCCATTCTATTTCCACTCTTATACAGAGGTACAACGTCGCCTTTCTTTCATTCCTCAGGCACTCCTCATCCTCTCCTTTCCAACCTATATTCATCACTCTCACTAACGCTCCCATATGCACCTAGCCGCATCAATTGAATATGTTCCTTAATACGGACATTAAAACTTCTTAATCTTCACCTCGCTTAGTTTAGTAGTTTGAACACCTGATCGGCAATCGGGACGCTCGGTTCCATTACCGCGTGAGATTATTTTTTCCAAAAGCATAAATGATTACATTCATTTCAATCATTATATTAATTGTATGCAGAGTGACCCACACACTTATGAAACATCTCATTCACCTATTTTTAATTTTGTCAATTCTATGACAATTCCATGTTTCTCTGATTTTTTAATTCGTTTAAATTGACAGTGCAAGAATTGTATTTAATTTTAAGAATCTTCATTATAAATAAAATTTATGGTTTGTAATATAATTACTAAATTGTGCGCAGTTGTTGGATGTACTGGGCATCCTTCCTCTTTTGAAGATTCTCCACTTCCTACGTAAAACAAAAAAAAAAACGTGATGGTGATGTGAAGGGTGAATATTCAGTACATGAACCGGATGGTACAATTAGAAATGTCAAATATACTGCTAATCATCATAATGGCTTTAATGCGGTCGTAACAAAAACGGGACACGCAATACATCCGCAAACGCATAAAATTTAATTATGAACATTATTACATAGAACATAACATTTTCAATAATTTAGATTATTTAGTGATTATTGGCATATGTTTTAGAGGTATGAAAAATGTAAGAGGTGTTGCTAATTGTATTTTTTTTTATGCAATTGTTATATGGTTATTTATCGATCATCGCCTTATTAGGCCTACCACTTGCTAAAGAAACTTTAAAAGTATGTCTGAGCCACGAGACCCTTAAAAAACAACTTATCATTATTTGAATTTTAATAAATAGCGATTTGAGTTTGATTAAGCGTCTCCCATAAATCCGCCACTGTTTGGACATACATAATGTTTATGATTTGTGTTGTCAAACAACCTTACCAAGGATGACAAAATATTATATGCAAAGGCGTGTGAAATACACCTTTGTCGCATAACTACTGCTGTGCGTTTCTATACTAATCAATTGTTAACCTAAACCAGTATTGAGATTATTGAATTGAATCAAACTTTGCTTTAAGTAGTATATAGTAAAACTGATGACTTACAGTATATGAAATTTGGTTTGATCTAATTGATGCATATGTATTTTTGATTTTTAATCTGTTCATCACGTAAAGGCTGTTTATCTCCTTCAGATCAGAAAGGTAATTAAAATGTTGTAATAGTTGCGAATTAAACTACCAAATTTGCGAAACGTGGCAAAAGAGCGTTCAGAATAAGATTTATTTGTGTTACGAATAAACCTTCTACACATTCAATAATTATATAAACCAATTAAGAAACAAACAAAGATTAACTACGTTGTTTATTTAAATTAATCACTATTAGGAAAAATGCGGAGTAATTACAATAATAAGTAATTAGAAAACAGCAGTTTCACATTGAAAGTGTAAAAATAAAATCTGTTATTGTACAGTTCAATTTACGTCCAGATGAAAAAATATTGATATAAGCTTATATTTGAAGAATTAATAAATACTTCATACTAACATTTCTTATTATTATTATTATTTCTTACTATTATTAACAATTTTCTATAAACAATGTACTTATGACTTTAATTATAATGAAATTTAAAGACGAGTCAACTTATTCCAAGTTTATTTATTTATTTATTTTATTCTGATTCCTTCGCAATTCATTTCTCATCAGGAGCCTATAAAAAAACTACTTACTCGCTTGGTAGAAGCACATTACTCAACTTAATGCGAGGTTGAGACACTTTAGAAAACATAATAATGGTTCAAGGACGTGAAGCTTCACCTAGCAAAGAACAGAATGGGCACAGAACAGAGGGGGCACTGCACCAATCTATGCCCTAGAATATCATCATGAAAGTACAATGAAAGGAAAAAGATGTACCGGACGATCCGGATAGCGAGCGGCGCCTTCAGGATTTCGGGTCCAGAAGTGTGAAATATTCTACCGGCCAAGAAGAGGCTGAAATCAAGCCTTACTTCGAAAGTAAGGCTTGTAACAAACAAACCGATGAAGATTGTGATCTGGAACGTAAGCACACTATTCCAGACAGGAAAGTTGAAAAATACAGTATTGCAATGAATAAGATGAACCTTGACATACTAGGCATTAGCGAAACACGTTGGCCTGCAAACAACGCTTAGATAAGTATGTTTCAAACTTCGTCCCATACTCTGAACGTTGCATACTTTTGCAACTAAAAGAACATCCAAAGAATATCAATCTGATAAAGGTATATGCGCCAACTCTCGACAAATGGGATGAAGAGGTAGAAGCATTCTACGAACAAATTGACGAGCTGATGAGAGTGTTAAAAGATCATGACATAAACATCGCCATGAGAGACATGAATGCTAAAATAGGCAAGGGCACGGTCAACAAAATTGTGGGATCGCACGGCCTGGGGCAGCGAAAAGAGAGAGGTGACAGACTGCTGCAGTTGTCAGGACAAGAACCTAGTCCATACGTGATTAAAGCTTCCACCTCGCCGCCTCTACACATGGCGCTCTCCCATGGGCAATCCTCAAACTCAAACCATTGTAAGAAACAGATAGCACTTTGTCAATTCTGTCAATGATCAATTCTCGATTCAAAAACTGTGTTAAATGCGTGAAAATATACCCAGGCGCCTACCCAAACATACCCATGACGAGGTAAGGAATAAACTGTCGAACATAGTCAGCAAGAAAGTCAGCAGATTTCAAGATGAATCCGGAACTCGATGTAAATGAAACTTGGAATAAACAACGCCGAAAGAAACAGTTGTAGATCAACTATGCTTCCAAACAATAGAAAAGGAAAAGGATTGGATGACAGCCGAGATCCTTGACCTAATGAACCAACAGAGAAATCTTAACTATGATGCCTACAAAAATATTGACAAAATCATTAGGAGAAAATAAGGGAAACAAAAGAAGCCCCTATAAACAACAGTTGTAGAAAGATAGAAGTACTTGAAGATATGCATGGCAGTTACTACTTACATAAAATAGTAAAGGAAGTGACCTATCCGAAAACGAGCAATGGCGACGCTGGTTGGAGATGATAATAAACTAGTTGTAGATAAAGAGATGCAACTGGAAGTGTGAACGAATTACATCACCGATCTCTTTGAATACGACCTAAATACACTTGATGACGTCGAGAAGGAACTGCAGAGTCCTGAAAATTTCAAAGCAGAACTCAGAAAAACTTTGAGCCAAACAAGAACTGGCAAAGCAGTAGGCCCAGACGAAATTAACGTGGAGCTACTCAAACTGATTGACATTAACGATAATGACACTCTATTGAAGATGTTTTTCCGAATATACAACACTGGTAACATCCCCCAGACTGGTTGAAATCTACCTTCATCAACCTGCCGAAGAAATCGAACGCGAAACGGTGTAGTGACTACAGACTCATTAGTCTCATGAACCATGCACTCAAAGTATTCTTGAGAATACTGCATACTCGGCTGTGGAGGAAAATTGACGAAAACATTGGTGAAACTCAATTTTGGTTCAGAAACGATCTTAGAACGGGGAAAGCCTTGTTCTCCATTCAAGTTCTGGTTCAGAAATGCTTGATCAACAACAAAATGTTTTCGCGTGCTTCATTGACTAGTAAAAAGCATTCGATAATATAAAACATGACATCCTCGTAAACCCACTAAAACGCATTGGCCTCGACAGCAAGGACATTAATATAATTAAGAAGCTGTACTAGAACACTTCAGATCAAAGATAGAGACCATATCACTGAGGAGATCAGAATTAAGAAAGGCGTGGGACAAGAGTGCTTTTTATCCCCAACCCTCTTCAACCTACACTCAGAAGCTATCTTCGAAAATGTTCTATATGATAGTGACAAAGAAATAAAAATTAATTGCAAACGACTGAATAATATCCGGTATGCAGATGACACCATGGTTCGAGCATTAATTCCGAAGACATTCAGTTTCTTCTGATCAGAATCAACACAGAGAGTAAGGAGTTAGGTTCGAAGATGAACACCCAAAAAACAAAGATGATAGTAATTAGTAAACAACGAATAGAAAACGTTATAATCACGCTGGCCGGGAAGGCGATTGAGAGAGTGCCGTGCTTCAAGCATTCGACTAATCACGTCACCAATGTCGAAGTGCTCCGACGGGCCGGAGAAACGCAAGAAGTTCTCACAATCGTGAAAAGAAGAAAAGCCGCCTATTTCGGACACATTATCCGAAACGATAAGTACAGCCTGGTACAACTTATCATCGAAGGCAAGATTGAGGGAAGACGCGGACTCGGGCGGAAAAAGTTTTCTTGGATGAGGAATCTTCGACAATGGCTTAATATCCGTGATGTAGCTACGTTGATCCGATTCGTACAAAATAGAAATGACTATTCCATGATGGTCGCCGACCTTCTGTAAGTAGATGGTACCAGAAGAAGAGGAATAAAAACTCATCACTCTGCGACATGCAACACTTCTAACCAATTTGAAAATTATCTATACAATAACAGATGCTTACAGATTAGTACAGAGATCATAAAAACTTTTAGAATACAGTTATGATAAATTAACATCTTCTGAGATAAACCATTAAGATCCCAACTCATCTCAACAAACGAGTATGATATACTTCTAATGCGCGTCTTGATAATCCTTAGGGGTGAATTAGAGGTATAAAATACAAAAGGTTGACTTTGATTGTTAAACTTCCTTATCATACTATTTTGTTTAGATGAGTAAGCACCTTAATGATTTATCCCATCAGGTGTTCATCACAACTGCATTCTAAAAATTTATAAGATATCTGTAATAATAATGCATGTGTGCATTTTATAGACAGTTTTCAAATTGATTTAAATGAGTCTATGTGGTGCACTTGGCATAGCACTGAGTTTTCATTAACTGTTTGCAATGATGCTTAGTGAATAACAGAGGGTACTGACGAAAGCTATCACCAATGCCAGAAATTCATCTATCCTTCCTATATCTCCTTTAAGTCATTTGATGTTCCATAACGTCAATATGCAGTTTCCGAAATAATTAATTTAAGTAATTATTAAGATGCATTAAGACTACGCGAGAATAATGTCAAATTCTGGTAATCGATTGACATAAGCATCAAGACGAATCCTTCTAAGAATATATCGCGCTTAGCGATTCAGCAGATCAACCGATCAGCAGATCACCCGTAGTTCTCCCATGACACGTGGTGATCGATATTATAGTAGTCGATATTAATTTACAATGCGATTAAACTGAGGCAGCACAAGAAGATAGTACAACATAATGCAAGAGAGCTCCCGCTCAGGAGGCGCGCGTAAGGGATCAGTAGTAGTCCCCTGTGCACATGATTAATTACGTGGCGTAAAGATCGTAACTAAAGATTCGTAATATCGTAACTGCTTTCATAGTCACGACTGTAGTCTTCTTATTCGAACTCTATAATGTTCCAGAAATTTCTTGAAGGTAACGAGATTACATTTTCCGTATACTAGAGTTCGAATCACCCTATACGTTATATATGCGTTCGGTTATGGAAAATGTCACTACCAGAACAGGAATTCAATAGTTTCACTTCGCTGTGGAGTGTAACTGTGGGACTGTAGTTGAGTAAAGAACTTCAGTTAAGGAGTTAAACAAAGTCGGTTCATAAATGAGTTCCATTTTATTTTGTTTCATTTTAGGGCCAACTTATTTTGTTTCTGAGTAAAGATGGTACACTTGTTGGATTTAAATATATATTTTTGTTTATATATTTGCTTCTCATCAAACAAACAATCTTCATACTCTTGTACCGAAATTTCCTTATCAACAACCATTTTTTTTTCGTCCCTTTTGCTTTTTTAGTTATTTAATCCTCGGCCTGATGACAATACAATTTTGGACACTGCTTTGTTTTTCAGGGGCATATTAAAGTAGTTACATATAGAGAATAAATTAGAGGAAATTAGTGGATTTTTTTTTAATTACTGCAAATCTCCAGACACAACTGTATAAAACAAATCAATAAAAACGATTCATGGAAAAAGTTACAAATACGGAATACAGGTTTACATAAGAATCTGAAAAATCAAATCAGTAGACAGAGGATTTTGAAGAAGCTAGGGGGTGCTACCTGAACCTGGAAAAAACTAAAGTGAATTGCTCTAACTCTATTGTTTTAATGTCTTATACTAATTTGCAAATTTACTGAATATCTTAAAATGTTCAAACAGGAAAGTCTGAATATTTTTTAAATATATTTTACTGTTTCCTTCCGCTTAAGATTTAGGTGCTTTTTAAAACGATTAAATAACACGTTAGTACAGCTCTCCTATTGTATTGTACCATGGCAAGTGATACGCCCCGCCTTCAAGACGAGAAGTAAATTCTTAACAATTCTTAGCTACTATGATTATATGGCTCTTGGAGGTCCCAATGCAAGATTATAAAAAAACGTCTGCATTTCTTTTCTTTGTCTTACACTAACCCATACTTATCGCATCAAGAATCGCTCCTACCGACTATGGTACAATACGACAGCTATAACTACTACATTTACTATCGATTGCTGACGGATTCAAAAATATAAAATTCTTGTTTCCTCTGAATATAAAAAAATAAATATTTAGTAATATTGTTAACAGTCCATTATAGATATAAGACTAGCAAAGATAGCAATCACAGTTAAATTATTGAAAAGAATATCACTACTAATATAATATTTCTAATTTTGTACTACTTAGCACTTTCTACGTTGTCTAATTTAAAAAAAATATTATTTAAAAATCATGAAAATTTCTGAGCATTAGTGCCACTATACATTGGTAATCGAATTATAATGCGCTGGAATTGTTCCCAGAACATCTTCAGTCGTGCTATCGAACGAACAATTTTCGGAGTTTGCACGCGTTGTGTCCACACAATCAACAGGCAATCGTATCTAAATAATAATAAAAAAACAAATATCATTCTACCTCAAATGGCAGCAAACGTATTTTACCCATATAGGAAGGTTATTTCATAATTCAATATGTTACATCATAACTAAATCATTATTGTGTATTCATCGATAAAAGTGATATATTTAATTTGTTAAAAATGGTACTTCTTTATTGATATTTCCTTTATTTTCCTACCGGTTTCGCTTACTACATCTTCAGGCACAACTGCAATGAATTTATTCAAGTAAGCCGATTACATTAGACGAATTCATACGCTACAGGTTGTCGAATTTATTCGCTGCTACCAAACTCGCCCAATGTAAGAGGGTTAATCGCCTATTCGCTACGCGCTTTCGAATAATGCTGACTACTTTTGTCGCTACTCGCTGCCGATTTTACTCTGTCAAATAAAATCGCTTTGTGCAATCGACATGGCCAGTGCAATCGCTTGTCTGTTAGCTTCTAGGCAACAGTTACAAAATGGCGAAGGTTATAGTTCACGCTGAAATTGCTGTTATTTCCAGCAAGCAGTTGGAAAAAAGAAATTGCTTTCTAAATTAAAAAAAAAAAGAATTTGGATTAGAAATTGGACTGCGACACGAGAAAAGTATGGCGCAACCTGTTTCAATAATTGAAAGATGAAGATACTACAACCTATCAAAATATCCGAAGAATAAACGGGACCCAGTTCGATAATTTATTACGGATGATTGATAGATTAATTAAGAAAGAAAACACTCACATGAGAATGGCGATTCTAACGAAAACCAAACTGGGCATAACGTTACTAGCGACTGGTGATTCAGAGAGTCTTTACAATATTTTTTTCGCCTTCCTGAATGTACGATTTCATTCTTTATACCCAAAGTGCTTAGATTATTCAGGTGCTGGAACCAAATATTAGTTCATATCTATAAACATCCTTTAATTTTTTTATTTTGTCTTAACGTTTTTCGTCTATTCCCATTACCAATACTTCACTCTCAAGAATGCATCGAAGTTTTTAAATATTTCGTTTTTAACCTAATATTACAATAGTATATATGTTTTACATTCTCATACTGTTCGTAAATCTCTAACAACTAAATAACGTTATTGCTATTCGACTTCATTGGTTCAAAACCAATACTTAATATTTAAAGAAAAAAGTGCAGGTAACCACATAATTTCTTGTGACACATGTGAATATGCTTGAGAGACTGAGCGAGTTTAATAGCTAAATATAATCAGACTAGTTGCTACACGTTCACACGCGGACGACTTTGTCCGCTGACTTGCAGCGAGTAAATTCGCCCAATGTAATCGAGGCCTTATGAAACAAAAATCCTTAAATAAGTACTTGACGATTTCTCGCTTGTAATTGTATAAATTCAATAAATTCACTAACTCATCTAGCTTCGTTCGACTTTTACTAATGAGGCACAATCAGAAGACTATTTACAATTGGTTTGTAGAATCATGGCCAACTAAATTTATATACGCTATGCTTGTGTTCTTTATTCTGAATTTTACTAATCTGTGAAACTAACATCTTCAACTTCTGTTGTGATTTCTCTCCGGTTAATATTTAAAATTTTATATCCGCACATTTTTATAATTGTGACCAGTCATGTTACATTTTATTATATCAATATTGATATCTCCTGTTATGATTCAGTTTTTATATTTGAGATAATCTTCTAGAATCTAAATGACCTTCAAAATTGATGTAATTATTTGTGTGCGGCCTATGTAATTCAAATATTTTAAATTTTCTTTGACTGTGTAGTTCTATAGCGACTGTGTTGTTCTAATCATTGATTGTGTGAATTACATGATACTTAATTGAATTGCATGAATACCACAATTTAGTTTCTTTTTTGTTTAACCATGTTTCAGTAATGACTATATTTCTTTTTATATTTTAATTAAGGATTTTAATTATCAAATTTAATTCTGATGCTTATACTCCATTTTAACAAAGAGAAGAAGAAAGAAACTAAAAATATATACCTTTTTCTCTAATTCCAATTATAATATTAATTATTGTGACAGGTATTTGCCAACATTAGTTTTTTGCTTCATTCTTATTGTTTGATCTTCATCCTGTTTCCTTACGTAAATGTGATCATTTTTATGTCACAAATACTTTAATTCCATGCCTTTGAACTTTAGTGTGTACTTAAGCAAGCGTTGTATTTCTGGAATTAACTCTTCATTTATATGAATGCGTTTGTCATTGTTCTCTTCTATTCCACAGTTTTCTAGGGTTATTTCGCCTATTTTAATTCTCTCATTCAGGATGTCAGATTTCTTTACTTTATTATAAAATTATACTCATATTTAACCCTTCGTTTGTATATTTTTTATATCATTTATTGTTATTGTTTATGTAACCCGATTTAAAGTTTTTAATACCTTGACTCTTATAGATTCTGCATTCTCTCTTCGGTACAATATGCCAGACATTATTATTTTTTTTTTTCTATTTTATGGAATTCCATTTCTGATATTTTTTTTCCTTTAAATGATTTATTTCCATTTGTGTTATTTTCGATTCATTCTGTGTTTCTTCTATTTGTTGCTTTAATCGAGCATTTTTACGCTTTTCTTCTTCGTAGACTTGATTTAAAAATTTCAAAGAATCTTTCATTTCTAGCATATTATTTGTAAAGTGGCTTGACTAATTTGTATCAAATCCATATCCGTGTAGTCCATATTACCTGTTTGCTTTTTTCAACCTCTTTCCGTGGATTTTTGAGCTTCGACACTGTTTTCGTATTTCAAAATTCGCGCGTTCTTCCTCATCCGTCAATTCTGTATCACTACCATTGAACTATATATACTATGTAACTCGAATGGCGGCTATGTCCAGTTTGCCCCTTAAAAGTGAGGCAGAGTAAGAGGGACAGGGAATTTTCAGTCCCTGTCCCGATTTAACTCGTTTTTGGTCCCGAATTTATAACATTTGTCCCGATTTTCCCCGAGAAAGTACCGATTTTTGGAGAGGTTGCACAAAAAAGTCACAGGGGGTTAAAAAGGGAAAAGGGGATAGGGGAAAGAGGGGGTTAGATTTTCTAACTTAATTTCCTGTTTTTTCTGCTCACCAAAAATGTGCAGCACGTGTAACATAGCAAACAATTGTGACGAAGTGTCCCGCTTCACCAATGTTAAAATCTGGTCAGCTTCATTTTTCTTATATTTAGTATGAGTTAAACACAGATAGGTATACCACAAGTATTCCAGATTATATAAAATCCTTGCCGTCAACTATGTTACTAGGCATCCATTCCAGTTACGTAGTATATAATATAGTTCAATGATGACTAGCGCTAACTTCACTATTATGAGCTTTCCCGCGCTGTTTATCACTTGATCAGAATTTTTTTTTCGCTCACCCCCAAATTTTTAGATATTTTACATATCCATTTTTGTGTTTCACCATTTTCCATGCGAAAAAAATACTTTGTTAGGTACTTTGCCGTATTCTTTATGGAACCATTTATTACAATTCCCTTTGCATTGTATGCTAAACTGTGATTTTCTTATATTCTGCGGGCAATCAGGACAAACGTGTTTGCGTCACGCCTTCTTGAATAGTCGAACAAAAATTTTATTTCTTCAATTCAATTACTTCAATCGATTATTTCACAATTAACTATTTGAATGTTCCAAGATCAACTGAATCCAACAAAGTACAATTTGTTTACAAAATCATCGATGATATCAGAAAAACCAACCGGAAACATCACCTTTGTAGAAATTTAAAAAATAATATTGAAGAATATTACTTTTCTTCTTCTAATGAATTATTAATAGAAATGAGATAATCAAATTAAAAACGTACCAATTCCATATTATAGGAATATCCTTCAGGAGTTAATTTAATCAATGTATGTAGCGGTATCGGTAGATACGGTATCTCCTCTCGAGGTGTATCCAGAAAATATCCTAACATACATCTGAGAACTGCCTGATGTGAAACAATCAAAACAGGATTTTGTTGACATTCGAGCTGTTGAAGTAGCTGTTCCAATCGTCGCATCACATCCAAATAAGACTCACCTTGCGGATAGCGGTAACGCAATTTTTCGCAATCGCGCAAAGCTAATTCGCGAGGATAATGCGCCTGGAGCTCCTCACAGGTTAGATTTTCACATTCGCCCTGTAGAAGCAAACAGAATAAATTTCCAACTATTTTTAATTAGAATCGAATTTACATACCGAGTAAATTTCATCTAATTCTTTAAAATGGTACTGAGGTGCTTTAATCAGACGGCTAGTAGCTTTCGTACGTTGTAGCGTGGATGTCCATACCAGTAGCGATGGAATATTCATACTATGAATGTGCTTCGCAAGAATTTTTGCATACTTTACACCTCTAACCGATAGAGGTGCATCACCGCCAATTCGTCCCAATACGTTGAACTCACTCTCACCATGCTTAAAAGAAAATCTTAGACATTAATAGGATGCACAATAAAGATAATTAAGAAAGCGGAAGCAGATCCAAAATCCATTAAAATTAAGTATATTTTGGTTCACTTTTCTTATTACTATCTTTACTACTTAATTTAGGTTTACAGATTAGAAAGATTTTGTGCAAAGTCCTCATGCCTCTCCTATTACCACAGCTCTAACTTATTCCATTTTTAAAGTAGACTTCCAATGATTTCCAAATTCAGCACTCTTTACAATTAAGTATGATAGATAGTAAAGTACCTTAACAGATTCATAATTCAGTTAGCGTTTAATTTTTGAAACCACTGCAAAAGTTATAGAAAAGATATTCAAAATCAAAGTGGTTAGAAAAACTGACCACAAAAAGGGGAAAGGGGTATCGCTTTGGTTCACTTTTTCACCAACACCAAAATAGAAAATTATTAAAAATTTAACCATCAACATAGCCTTTCAAAATGTCTAAATTTTATCGTCAATCGTTAAGAAGAATAAGTATATATTTAAGAAAGGAAAGAGCAAAGTTAGATATGAAAACATGGGATACTTTAATGTGAGGATAGGAGAAATAAATACGCTATACATCGAAAAAGATGTGTATGAAGTCTGCTAGTCACACCTATCACATATTACAAATATTTGTATCCCTTAACAGATCAATAACACCATTTTCGAGTTCAAAACTCTCATTGTTAAATTTTGTATCTCAAAGTTACTTAAATCTCTGCTTACTTTTGCAAGAAATTCTGTACTGGCTCTATTAGTGTTAATAACTTTAGCCCAAAATATTCGAATCTACCAAAGACTGAGACTGAGCGAGAGACAAGAGTGCGAGAATATGAGAGACAAAGTTGTGGATGGCAGGGGAAAAAAGTTTATGGAATGGGTGGAAAAAGAGGAGTTGGAGATGGTTTTATGAGAGGAAACATAATGGGGGAAATAACATTTAGGAGACATGGATGAGGGTCAGTCATTGAATATGTTTTGATAATCAATAATTATAATCGGTAATTGATAGAGCGAGAAAATTTGTTGAAAATATTAAGATAGGGCAAAGAGTGGAAGCAGACAACTTTCCGATTGAGGCAGAATGGAGGTTAAAATGGGGGTCGGGCAAGAAAACAGTAAATTTCCGTTTACTTTTGCAATAAATTCTATACTAGCCCTTTCAGTCTTGACAACTTTAGCCCAGATCATTAAGTGATCGCTTCCACTTAAATACCCGGGCTCCTCACATATTGTATCTAAAGATCGGTCACTAATGGAACAGGATTATAAAAGAAAAGTTAATGATGAGCTGAAATTAAGAAGGGAAGCTTGAAGGAATGACATAATAATCAAATCATGATGTACTATCAAAACGTCCGAGTCTGTATACTAAAACTTCAAATTTTACACATGTTGGATTGGCAGCGGTCTTCGACATAATAATATTAACAGAAACTTGGGAAAATAGCTCACTGGACTCATGTGAAGTGTTTCCAGATAACTATACAATGCTTAGGCGTGACAGGAAGAGTAATTCTAAGAGTCGTGGTGGAGGAGTTTTATGTGCAGCAAGATCACCCATAAGTATGGAACTACTAAATTATCAAACTGTACTTAATGTTGAAATAATGT